>CAXHTJ010000011.1:6908662-7128914 GCA_964019445.1 Populus tremula
ACCAGGATGGAAAGTATAATATTCAAAAAATTAGTTGCAAAGTGAAATAAAGACCAAACTATAAGATGGCCAGGGTAATTTTTCTTTCTTTTTTTTAATTAAGTGGAAAAGTTGTAATATTTGATATAAAGGCTATCTAGTCATTCAATGAAATGTAATAGCAATCTTGTAAATAAATTGATATTTTTAGTTTATTCTTTTTTAATGTGCCAACTAAAGGTTGTAAAGTGTTATAAATATATAGACTTCAAGATCTATGGTGTAATTTTTCAAACAATAAAGATAGAGAAAAAAAACAAATTACCTATAGGAGGCTCGATGTAATTTCTCCTATATTTAATTGAGATTTAATGTAACAATAACATAGATATTTGTATCTAAATTAATCTAATAAGTTAATTTTAATGGAAAAATTCATGTTTTGTCATTTTAATGGAAAACGGATAAATGAAAAATTGAATAATGGATTTCGATTTTGGATTTGATGTCAAAACTAAAGCTAATAATATTTAGATTGTTCTTGTGCATTTCATCTTTAGAATTTGTTCTTTCTTATTATTATGATTGAGGGAGCATATGCTTTAAATTGGGTTATAGACTTTGAACTTAGAGATGTATTTTATCTTAGAGTTACAATTTACAATCCTTGAAAAATAATATATTTAACAAAACTTATATAAATATGAAACTAAATTTATTTTCCTACATATACAAACTCATTATGTGGAAAATTCAAGTTCTTAGAATTTAAAATGGTTTACCCGAATGGGGATTGAATTTGGTTCATGTTCCTTCCTTTTAGTGAAAACCCCACACTCTTCATTTGGTTCATTTTGGTCAAAGGTATCCATTAATAAAATTTCATTGATAGATTTAAAAGTGTTATAACCGACAATAACTTTATTCCCCTTTCTTCTTCTTCCTTTTTTTTCTTTAACTACAAGTCAAAATAACAACCCCTCGATGTTGTTATAAATCTAAACCTCATCCTTATAAATTTGGTCACACCAACACTTACTAGTGTCAGCATCACTGTCTTGATTTATTTTTTTCTAAATATTTTCTACACCAAGTAAACAAATCTACTCATTTATATCATAGGTTAATTTATTGATATCTTTATATAGTATTTATAGTTTTCTTGTATATTTAAGTGTTTTACAGCCTTTTCATAGATAATTTTATTGTATTAAAGTATGATTTGGATGTTAGGATTTGTTTGGGATTTATAAAAAATTAAATTTGTTTGTAATTTGATGAAACTAAGTTTGATTTTGTAACTTAGAGGTGTTATATTTGAAGAAATGATAGGTTATTTAATGAGTACTAAACATATTTTATCAATTTTATTGTTAAATTAGATATTTTAGAAAATTTAATTTTTTTATGAAATTAATAATAATTAAATGATATTAGTTTAGATTGAATAAGTTTGTATTGAATAAATGATAGATATTTAGTTGGGTATCGATTACTTGTTGTTAATTGGATTTATTTACTTCATATTTTTACACAACATTAATTTTTTTGTACAAATGATAATTGGTTATTAAATTTTAAATTCATTTTTAATTATCAAAATTGAATTTTGAATTGATTTTTACATTATTAATAAATGTTTTCATTAATATTCTATATGGGTTTCCTAAGTAATGGGTTATCGTTCTTGGATGTATCGAGATTCACCCCAAAGTTTGTATATGAAAAATTATTGTATAAGAGTTGAAGGTTTTATTAATTTTGCACTTTTAAATTCAAATAATATTAGTGGAGGTGAAATTAGATGTCCATGTCCATATGCGAAGAATAAAAATAAAAAGTTTCATCAATCAGATGTTGTGATGATATATCTTCTAAAAAAAAGGGTTCGTATAGAAATACTTATGTTGGTTTGCATAAAGAAAACTATATATTCCTTATAAAACCATGTTAAAAAGGATTGTTAACTCAACATCTAGTTCTAACAACATGAAGTTAAAAATAATAATAGTGATCGTTATAAAAGTATGGTAATGGATACAATGAGAATGAATCATGGTTATTCATGTGAAAATTCACGTGTAAATGAAGAAGCAAATGTAAATGCAACTAGTTTTTTCAACTTTCGAAAGATTATGATGAACTATTATAAGATAACCCAAGTCTTGTTAATTCAACCCAAGTCAAGCCTCCTCCTTTAGACAAGTTTTCACCTTAACCAACTAGTTTTCAATTTTGTCAAATTCCCCTAGTCATACTACCTCACCTTCAAACTTTTTTTCAAGCTTTACAAACCCTGGCACAAAGACTTATTTCAAACACGCTATTAAGATTTTCTCAAAAGAAACTTGTCAACACATATAAATCAAGGAACTATCATATGTATATTTTCCCGATAGGAAAAAAAACCTATAATGAAGATCCTAATAAAATCATCATTTATAGTTTTCCTTTTCAATTCCAATTTTCCCTAAAACAATTGCAAAAGACCAAACAATTTTATGAATTTATCTTGATTGACACTGACTTAATTGAGATAGCTCATAATTATGATATAAATAATTCTTCTAGAATTGCATATTCTAAAATAAAGATTTTAAAGGTCTTAAGCTATCAATATTGAAACCAAAATCCTTATACCCAGAAGAGATTTTCTCAAAACTTTCAACCTCTTGGATTTGGTTATCTTGACTATCAACAAGCATGTTTCAATACTCTTTACTTAAAAATTTATGATCATTCTTGGTTTATTCATTTTGATAAAAGTTGTTCAAGAATTTTCCAGCATGGTTTCCAAACAAATGGTGGCAATACTTTTCTTTAACATATAAAATTCTACCTCAAAATATTTTGGAAGCCTTGGATCTATTTGCATTAAATAAACTTTCAAAAGTGTTAATGCATCCTTACACTTCATCTCCATGTTTGGGGTCCCTTTTGGATCATATGTTAGGACTTCATAATAATGCATAAGTAGATGAAGAAATTAGCTCCTACCTAGATCTCATGAGATATATCAAAGTAAAATAGTGGTCACAATTCAATATAGACCAAGCATACTCTTAAGCAATTTAATCATGGATGTAGTCTTCCCAAGACCAAATAACATCACCATTCTCATCTCCTTCCCAATATATATTTTTCAAAAAGCAAAATTCAAGGTGAAATTGCATCTTTAAGTTCTAAATTTGAACATAAAAAGAAACTTCAAGAAACCCTAGTATAGATTTCAAGTTTTTCTAATGAAATAAAAGATCTTACCCTACTCAATAAAGATCCAGATTTTGATTCAAATTCCTCTATGAGGTCACTCATGATTTCACAAACTTACAAGATCTTAATAATAATTTTAAGAATCATTTCCTCATTAGACAACAATAATGTTCATGTGGCAGACAACCGTTAAAATCAACTTTAATAATTTTCATATGCAATGTTTCCCTCTTCCACTTGACAGTAAAAGTCTCAAACAACAATCATCATTTATGATGGCTTCAGAATTCAAGCAATTTGTAATTTCATTTCAAGTTTGAGTGCTTAACTATATATATGTATGGTTATTTTTTGAAAGGCAGAGTGTGTTTTTAGAGTTAAATTTAATTTAAGTTTTAGAAAATGATCAGCCTTGTAATGCCCTCAATCATCATGTAAAATTAGTATTTTTCTTTTTCAATAAAAAGCTTTTGTTTTGTATTTATGTTTCTAAACATTAAAAAAAGTATTTAAATATTGTTGAGTTTTCAACATATCCTGATCCAGCAAAGTTATTATAGAAAATGTCTTATTGTAATGATCATATAAAAATCATCACCCAATTCAGATTCTCAATCTTTTCATCAGTTTATATATTACTCCTATAAATTTTTGTTCTTTATTTTCAAATAAGAAAATATTATTCTTAAAGAAATTAACATGAAAAGTTCATATTATTTAATGTTAGAGAATAATATAAATCATATATTGGGACATCACCTAACAGCTTAAGTTATTGGGTTAAGATGGTTCTTTAACATGGTATTAGAGCTTTGATGACCAAACGATCACGAGTTCGAATCTCATCATCTTCATTTATTTGATAAAAATTAAATACAAGGTAACGTGTGCCTGTTCAAGTTTCAAGTGTGTTAGAGAATAATATAAATTATATCTTGAGACCTCACCTAACAGTTTAAGCTATTGAGTTGAAATGGTTTTTTAACATTTAATATGTTATCTTAGTTATAACTTTAAAATATTCTTATAATAATTTTTTAATCCTTATAAATAATGTCTTAAACAAAACCAAAGTTCTAAGGCGTTTCTAATTTGTCACATATCGATATCAGAAAATTTATTTATTTAAAAAGGAAAAACAAATGAAGAAAAGTACCAAAACACGGGAACAAAACTAATTATTAGATGCTTCTATGAATTGTTCCAATTTTATATGGATGAAAGAACACTGCATCAAGAATATTTAATGATACCTCGGTGGAGTTTTTCTGTATTAAAGAGTATGAAAACCTTCGCAATTTAATGAATATATTTCCATTTAAATAAATAATTTGTTAGAAACTTGAGTCAAAATTATTAAATTTTAACTTACAAAATTTAACTTATTCTACCTCTTTTTTCCAAAAAAAAAAAAAAACATTTTAAATCATTTTTATCAAACCTACTTTTAATTTAATATTATTCTGATTCATTTTTCAAAATAATTCTTGAACTATAATTCAAAATTAAAAATAACTTTTTTATATAAATTTGTTACATCTTCATTTATATAGTTAAACAGAACGATATCCATGGTAAGAAAGATCTGGTTTAAGATTTGGTTTAACAAATCACGTCATTTCATCAAGAACTTGTTTTGCCAATCGCCCAACTAGATTATTGGATTGTTGGGTTCCCATTTGGGAAGGAAACAGGTATGATCACCCAACTTTTGAGCCTTGGATTTTGCCCAGTGGCATAAACCAAGGCTATGAGATGGCTGGAGAGAGTAAAAACCATAGGAACAGTAGCCTGTCCAAAAATGTTGCATAAATGTGAAGAGCTAGATTGCTGCGATTACATTCAGGCAGGTAAACAGACATTGCAGAAGAAAATTGTATAAATTAAAAACATACAACTGTTTGGCGCAGGACCCTGTCTAGTTCAGTGAGTTTTTCATGTCTTCCGTGCAAATACATGAAAGAAATTGGAGGTTTCACTCCTACCTCACATTAACAGTAGCACTGGCAACAGCAAGGATTATTTCGAGAGTGCCAGCAAAAAACCAGATGTTTGCACATATAACATAGTCACAGAATCCATTCCCTAAGCTAGCCTCTCCAGTTGTCCTTCATTAGCCTTATCTTTCGAAGAGCTTCAACGGGGGAGTGGCAACCAACCTTTGCCTGTAAATGAGGCAAATGTTTAAATATAAGGGTTATGTCTCAAAACAAGCCAAAACAAGCCAACAAGCAATCAGATCGGTATTGTCGGGGGTTGGTGAAGCAAGAACAGGGAAAACATGACAGACCACATTCCATTTCCAGAATAGTATTCCATGTCATCTCCTTAGCATAGGATTCATGCTGTTAAAATACAGTCAAAATCCCAATCTTGTTAATGAAAAGTGAACCTGAACATCTGGAAGCTCTGCACGCATGAATGGATTTGTCTCCATTTCTTCCTCTATAGTTGAAGGAATGGTGGGGAGCCCTGCTCTGCGTTGTTTCTGAGCCCATGATAGCTTCTCCTGAATCTTTACACTGTCTGGCTCAACCGTCAAAGCAAACTGCAAGTTCTTCACAGTATACTGGGGAGCACAAAACCAAATGTCACAGGACATCAAAAGTAGGGAATGACACTCCAAAATGGACTGGGATCAACAAAGCAGTTAATAGATCTTTGCATTTAGCTGAACTTTTCCAATCAAGATTGGAAATTAATTTGTGGATATAAGAGTTCCTATGGTAACTGGAAAAAAAAAACTCACTACCACGCTTGAATTCTACCACAAAGCACAACTTAGCGTGGATTACTCCCACACCCAGCTTGTGCTAAATAATGCATCACAATGTTTCTCATTTGCATTGGTAAATGGCATCTCATTGCTTTCCATTATATCAGATATATCTTTAGGGAAAGCATTGGCCCTTGCCCCTCAATCAACAGAAACAAACAGCGGCCACCTAAAATTCACTTTCCAGATTCCTAATCAATTTGAATCTACTCTCATATCCACTGTCACACGGCTATGCTTTCAATACAAGTTTTTCTAGTAGCACCCTAACTGCAAAAGATTGATCACATACATGAACTCTGAGGGTTCTTTTGAATTCAAGCACTCAACATAATAATGTTCCATTGCGTGAGGGTGGAGAAGAACGCCATGGCGGAGAGAGGGGGAGGAGAAACATACACAACACATGCATACAATTTATTTTATTGTTATGATACCAATTGAAGTCCAAATTAGCTGGGAGCATCCATACAGGTCATGCATCCAACCCCAACTTCTCGTCCACAAAAGATAAGAAAATTGTAACCGATTTAGAGGTACCGAAAAGAAAAATGAAACTAAAAGAAAAAAAAATCTTTACCTCGTGGCCACAATAAACTTGAGTAGGCTTTGGCAATGAACCCAATGTTACACAAAGTGACTGATACATCTGTTCTGCTGTGCCTTCAAAAAATTTCCCACAACCAGCAACAAACTGCACATCAATGTGTATTTGCATGAAGCTGATAATTACTTCGTAGTTCTCTTCAATGAAGAGAGGATAAGAAATCTCCCAGACAAAAGAATTTCATCTTCATGCTGTTATCTCAAAAAAATTCAATCCAATAAAAACAACTGATGAAATTGAGGGCATCCTTTGAACTCACCAGTGTGTCGCCAGTAAAAACAGCTGGGTCCTCTCCCTCCTTGCCAGTCACATAATAACTTATGTGGCCTTTGGTGTGACTGATAATAGTAAGTTGAAGAGAGAACAGAGAGACAAAAAACGAAAAAACATATATTACAAAAGCCTCATGAGGAGGAAAAAACAAGGAAATAAGAACGATTTGTCTCCATAAAACAAGACAGAAATGCAACATATATATAAAAACAAAAAAAACAAAATCCCACGCCCTCGTAGTTTGATTGCAAAAGGGAGAAGGAATATTGTCCAATCCTTCATATCCCTCAATCAAACATGTACAATTTCAGCAAATGCATTCGCAGGACGAAGTAATCATTACACCTCCATGAAGTAATGCAAGGAAGTGTTCTAAAAAATTGGTTAGCCTCAAATATATATAAAGCACAACTGGATAACATCAAGAAACAAAGAAGCTAACTTCACTGATATTCAAGAATCCAACTTTGCTTAACAAGCTAACTTTCACTATAACAATTGAGCAAAAAGCCAAATATCTTAAAAAAAAAAAAAAAAAAACCATACCAAGGAGTGTGCAGAGCCAAAATATTAACATCAGCACCCAGTGAGACCTTGTCACCATTCTCCACTTTATTAGTGCAACCCTTAACATTATCAAGTGAGCCACCATACACCTTAATTCCAGGCACCATCTCCTTTATCTTCTCATTCCCCCCAGCATGATCCCTACCAAAACACAGCTTGATTGATTACTACTGACTGTACATGGTTACCCAGGGTGGCCCATATAATTAATTTGAGTGAGTGAGCCATTAATAAATCGTTTAGAGTATGAAACATTCCACTAAAAAAGAAAAAACAAAAGGTAGGTATGGAATAGCCAAAAAAAAAAGAGGAGGATTTTGAAGAGTAAAAAGAAAGGACCAGTGATGGTGAGTAGTGAGGACGAGCTTGAGATGGACCCCATGTTCATTGGCAGCATTAACAAGCTTCTCGGGTTCGACTGGATCAACAACCGCTGCTTCTTTAGTACTCTCATCAATGATTCTAAGAAATTATTCATATAATTATAATAATAAGTCAATAATCTTGTAATTCGAATAATTAAAATCCCAACAGTAACATATATATATATATATATATCCAGGTACTCACAGGTAAGAGTAGTTGTCTTCTAAGCAAGGAACGTGAAATATCTTCATTTCTGCTGTAACTTCAATTACGGATTTGTGTAGCTGCCGTCTCGGCTGGGTCAAAGAAGAAGAAGCCGGAGCAGGAGCTACAAAAGGGGACGGCACACCGCACAGCTGGGAGCTGTTTTGTTTTGTTTATCTTTACAGGGTCAAAACAATCACTTGCTGTCTCCATACGTGGCAGATAGCTATGCTTTTGACTCACTCGTGAACTTCTTTTTCTTTTTTCTTTTTTTAAAAAAAAAAACAAGTTCGTTTATGTATAACGAGCATAGTTTTAAAATCCAGTATGCTCTGATAGGTCAATCAAAACCCTGACAGATTGATCCGACAAGATCTGATTAAAAATATAGTTGTAACTTGTTAATTTTTATTTATTTTTTATTAAAACGATATTATTTTAATTTAAAAAAAAAAATTGATCTAGACGATTCGGTGACCAGGTTAAAATTCAGAACCTAGGTCTTGGACTGGATCGGCCACCAAATCAGGTCTAAAAACTATGAGAAAGAGTGTCTTTGTAATATATTTTTTAAAATACCAATTTTAAGATTAATATTATTAATTAAGAAAAAAAACTAAAACCCTATAGAATTCATTGAAGACCTCCAAATCAAACAGTGCAATTTTAAAAAAATAATAATTTTATTTCAGTCATGAATATTTTTAATTTCATTCTTAGAAATCACATTGTGCAATTTGTTTTTTTTTCCTTTGGGATTTTTTATTTTAGTCCTAGTAAATTTTATTTTATTTTCAATTTTATCTTTAAAAGTGTTAAATTGATGTTCAATTTGGAATATAATTTTATTAAATAAAGAAAATTGAAACTTAATAGATGATAAATAAACTTTCAACTCTTTAGGATGCTAAATTCTAGCATTGAGAATTCATTGTAGACCCATCATTGTGCACTTTTCACTAGGAAAGTGCTGTGCAATTTTTCTTTTTTCTTTTTTTTCCTTAAGTTTTTTTTTATTTTTTTAAAATTATTTTTTTCAATCACAATTTTTTTTTAATTTCATCCCTAAAAATCACATTGTGCAATTTGTCTTTTTTTTTTTTGTTCTTTTGAGATTTTCTATTGCTCAATAGGGTTTATGGGCTCGTCATTTATTTTTATTGGCTTCCTATAAGCTTCATTGTAGTCCCCTTATTTATTAAATTGGTGTTTGATTTGGAAAGATAAAATTTGATTTTATTAAATAAAAAAATTGAAACTTTGGATACCAAATTTGTAATAAAAAAACTTTCACCTCTTTCGGATGCTAAAATAAAGAGTTGGTTCACTAAATCCTATCATAAAGAATTGATTGTGGACCCCTTATTGTGCATTGTTAACTTGGAAAGTGTTTTACAATTTTTCTTCTTTTTTTTGTCAGCTTTTTCATTTCTATTATGAATTTTTAATTTAATTTTACTATTGAAATTCATGTTAAAATTTGGTTTTGAATTTAATAGAATAAAAAAAGTTAGTATAATTTAATTGAATATTAAAAGATTTTTTTAATGATAGTAAATCGATAAATTAAAAAAATTAATGGGAACTTGTAAAAAAGAAATTGTTACAAAATTAAAAACAATAGTGAACTAATTAAATGTGAAAGAACAAAATTGAAAAAAAAAATTAAGTTATTCTAAGTGAGTATGTCAAATATATCATTTAGGTTATTGGATTAAGATAAGCTAATAAAAAAAAAAGGGAGTTGAAGCCCAGTTCCAAACAAATCCACCATAAAAACATAAAAAAAAAATCAGCAAATCCGAAAAACCTATCAAACTTTGTAACCCGAATCATTTGAATGAGATAATTCAATAATAGACAAATCATAAATGATGCTCAATTATAAAATAACTAATGTTGAAGGACGGAATTGAAAAAGAAAATATTAAACTTTAAAAAGTAATTATAAAATAACTCAAGTCAACCCAAATAAATATGTCAAACCTGAGATCTAAGTGATGAGACTAGAATAAATGAATAGAAGGAAAATTGAAGAAAATCACAAAGCCCAGCATCTTAACTAAGACAGGTGGTATGCATTACACCACGAACCAATCTAAATTTTTTCCAGCATAAAAAAGAACATTAAGGAAATGCAAACACCTCTAAAAATAAAATGAAATATTGGCTCAACCAAGTTTAACAAACTTGGCTAACTTAAAGAAGACATTGGAACGCTTCTAGTGTCGCCATGAAAAAGGCATTTAACTTCTAATTTAAGCCACACATGTCACCTAAAAGGTATGACACCAGAAATGTGTCAACCATCCTTTTCCATAAATAGTATTTTTTATTAAGAAAGATGTCAAAGTGCCCTTAACCAAATTGACAATAACTAAAAAGAAAAAATCAAGATAAAAAGACCAAAATACCTTTACTCGCAAGTTCAAACAATTTTAATCCATGACATGGGCAAAATTAAAAAAAAAAAAACCCCGCATTACAATTCAATTAATTATGGTTTAAAGGGTAGTTAAGTGATTTTGTTGTGCAATAAAAATATAAAAGACTTTTGTATTTCTAGTTAATTTAAAAATAGCAAGTGAATCATAGTAAATTGATCATTTTACCTACATCCCCAAGTTAAAGATTTTAGCTTGTAAGGAAAAAATAAAATTTATACTATTTCAATTAATAGTAATCTATTAAGAGGAGTGCAATAACTTTATGAGGGGTTTAAGATTTTTGTTAATTTTCTGGTTATTTACAAATGTTTGGGATTTGCCCTAACAAAACTAATTAAACCATTTATATTTAAATTATTTAATACTCACTCTAACTTATTTCTTACTTGGCGTTCCTTGCACTTTTGCATCAATAAAGCTTTTTTTTTCTTTAGTATGTAAATTGAATCATTGGATTTTTTAAATTCAAAGGTTAGAGTTTGATATATTAAAAGAATTGTTATCACATTTTTTTATGGTTTGTGGATAAATAATCATATCTTTTGAAGGATTCATCTTCTTGATAGATAACTAAAAATGTCAATTAATGGCCATTCATTATTATAAAAACAAGTTATTTTGTTGTTTTAAAACAACTTTTTTTCTTTAACTATGTTCTTGCAATAATCAAACTAAGTTTTTTTGTATTTTATTTTATTAAAATAGAATCTCTCTTATTGCTATCAAATTGACTTTTGGCACCTTTTTATTAATCATGAAATTGTATTTGCTTTCAATATTCAATAAGAAAAAAAATATTAAATCTCCGAAGAAAATAATTATTCACCAAGATTCAGAATATTATTCATTATAATAGTATAATGATAAAATTGCTCATGCGCCATATAATCATTGAGCTAGATATTGGAGGTAAAGTAGTCTTTTCACAATGACACAATTATCTTTTACATATTGTATAGGGCTAGATTAGTCATTTTATTTTTTATTGCATAATATGATTATTAATTTAACCTTAGAATAAAAAAAATATAATGCCTTTCACTCATGGGTGTTTTGGTCTTTTCAATTTTTTCCAAAATAGTGTAAATACTTTATTGTCCTTTAAGACAAACTCAAATAAACTCTCTTGCGGTTGCTTTTTGCTCTTTTTACATTGGTTTTTTTATAACATCATGTTAGTTTAGGGGTATCGTTATATTTTAATAAATGTTAAATATTATATAAAAAACTTTATAACATCATGTTAGTTTAAGGCTTTTGCACCTTTTAAAGGGCACGTGGGTGGCACCTAACCTTAAAAAACCACTTTATCGATAGTGTTGGAATCCTCATGGCACCCCTTTATGATGGAGCAATGTGTGTTTCAAGATTCAAGTTAATTTGATGTCGATAACCTTTTTTCCCCCCTTCCTCTCTCTTTCCTTCTGGATTTCCATGTAAACTCCTTAAAAATTCATGAACACCCCTTTAATTTTTTTAATTCTTCATATTTGATCCATGTTTTTTTATTATAATTTGTTTATCTTGAGTAATTTATGAAATTGGAATACTTTTTCAATTTCACCCCCTTTAAGTTTTTCATATTTCAAATGGAGTTTCATTCTTTTTATTGTTATTTGTTTTTGTTTGAGATGATTTTTTTTTTTATGATTTCACCTTTATTTGGTTTTTTTCCTATCAAATTCGATCCTTTTTTTTTCTTTGACAACTTTTTCAAATTGGGTGGTAATAAAGCTTCTTGATTGAACCCGGATCCATGGTTTTACGGGTTGCGAGTTTTGAGGATTTGACCAGGTTTGAAAAGTTTTCCCGGGCTTGCCTGGTTTTCACAGTTTTTTTTGCCTATGTTAATTTTTTTTTTATTTCATCTTTTAATATTTATTTAATTGGAGACGAGGTTATGTATTTTTTTAACTTGCTTTCTGTATAATTTTTCTTTGGTTTTGAAAATGACCTGGTTATCTTTAGTCTTTTTTACTTATTTTTTTATTGGGTCTTGTGGGGACACATTTAGTTGCTAGGCAAACATGAGTAGATTGACCCAAGAGGAGGATGAGTCTAGTGGAACTAGACTGCCGCATAGGGTTAGAATTTTCGACGAGAAATTAACCCCGTGACAATTGATATCAAAGCACGATTGCGTTCTTGGTAGGACAACAAGACTATTCCATGGGACAAATCGAGGGATTGATTTGGGAGAGCCATCATTGGGATAGTTTGCGAAACTAATGGCTGAACTTCATATGCCTAAAGTTAAGGAGACAATTCGAGAAAGATTGATGCATCTTTAGGGCTTGATGGGTTAGATTCCTGAGGATTAAGATCGTTCATTTCATGACAGGTTAGAGTTGGCAATGAATATCATTAAAAAGGTTGGTAGATAGTATGTTGACATCATAAAGCCTTGGTGTTCTGTTTTTGACATCATAAAACCTCATAACATGTAACATAAAACAAATTATAAGGCTTAAAACCTTATTAATATAACGTGGGTGATGAAATTAATAATAATAAAAAAGCCTCGATGAATGAAAAAACACAATTCTTCAAAGACCAAAAAAGAAGAAAAAAGATCGCCCAATTATATTGTTCCAATCTATAATGCAGTCGGGTGTCAGTGTATAGTAACTGTAATAGTAAAACCTATAGCTCTTTCATTTCATTTTATTTTTGTAATTCATCTACACATCCAGGTTTTAATTAATTTGATAGTGATTATTCATCATAATGGATCAAGTTACCAAATATATTAAGGTTGTGTTTGTTTTTATGATTTAATTATATGTTTTAAAAATTAATTTTTTAATATTTTATAATAATTTTAATGTAATAATCTCAAAAATAATTTTTTTAATTTATTATTTTGATATAGTGAAAATCACTTTTAAAAATAATCTTTATTATAATTTTAAATATATTCTTAATGTTTGTTTGAGAGTGTATTTTTTACCATATTATTTAGAATATTTTAAAAGTGTATTTATCTTAAAAAAATATTAAATTAATATTTTATAAGGATTTTAATATATTAATGTTAAAATTTTAAAAAAATATTTTAATATATATATGTTTTAAAAATAACTTTTCACCTCAGTACAAAAAAGGCACAAAACTAAAGACAACCCTAACTAAACAACGCCCACCCTTCCATTCTCTTCCCCAAGCAACCGCATCTCATCTCAAACAAAGAACATAGAAAAAACACCCCCCGAGTTCCTAACCCACAGCTATCAGCTAGCCGCAACCCAGCGATCTCAACAGCAGCAGCGGCGTCTTTACTCTGCAGAAATGGCAGAAGTGCCTCTACTTGGTTTGCCTTTTCTCTTTGAACTTATCGTACTTCGTTTGATGAAATTGTTGGATTAGTTTCGAATTAAGACTTTTACGAGTATGAGGTTTAAATCTGAAGGTTCTTTGCATGTAAAATTTAAGGGTATTCTTGAGATGTGAAATTTGAAGGTTCTTTCAATTTACTGTTAAATTGATTTTGATTTGTTGGTTTTGGTGATACGAAGTGAATTTAATTCGTTAAAATGGATGGATTTTCTACTCTACTTGCTAAAGAACCCGTGTGCTTGTGTCTTCTAATTCAAGCGATCATTTGTTAAACGGGTACGGAGGGTATATGGGTGATATCCGTTTATAATATATATATAGTTTTCTTTTCTTTTAGCCTTGACATGATAACTACGGGCCAGGTTAGGGCAGAGTTGGGGATGTGTATCTATAAATCAGGTTCGGCTTTGGGAAAGGTTAGATGTAGGGGGGTACTCTACCTGTTGCCATCCCTAGTTATGTGCTTTGTTGGTGATGACTACAAATATAATTTTTTGATTGTTAGATATTTTGTTTCTGATTATGCTTTTCGAATGTTGAATTAGCGAGCAAAGTCGAGCTTTTTCATCTTAGTTTGCAATGATTTTTGAGAATTTTGATGCTTACTTTGTTTAAACATGTTTTTCAATAATAGATATTGAGGAGGAGGTTCGCTCATTGCAGCTTGACTCAGCAGATTGTGGTAGTGTTTATTGTTTAAATGAAATATTGCTTTTGCCTTTCTTCTTCTTCTTCTTCTAATATGTAATGCTTTAATTAAATCTTAGCATCAGAGATAAATGGGTTGATTAATCCTGAAGATGCAAGGCCAGAAGAAGTTGAGAAGGTGTATGAGATGGAGAAAGGTTGGTGGTATAGTGAAATTCATGCTCGGAGCTTTGTTTTTGTATTTTATTTTGTGAAACTAGTGCGTGTTAATGATTTGAAAGGCCTTCCATTGTTGTTCTGGGTATAATTCTGGTTAAATTTGAAATGGGGTTTCTCAGTAATGCTTACTTTAACCTATCCGAATCCTGTAGACAGCTGACTATCAAATTGCATTTAATGGAGATTGAATCGAGGTGCTAAACAAAATTAAGGCCTTCACTAGTTGTGGAATAAATTAGATTACTCCCTTTTTTGTATTTGAACTTGTCATTGTTTAGGTGAGTGTCTCATACAGTCAAAGCTTTTCACCTGTGATACTTAATGCTCTAATTTTGCATATAGGGGTTGATGGATTGGTGCAGATCTAACATGCTCTGCATTTTGGCTCCAGATTTACTATTGACAATGGTAGATCATAGAGCACCATTGCCTGAAAATCTTTATTGAATACCTTGAAACACCTGCTGAATGAATAAATGAAAGGAAAAGTAAATGCATGTACAAATTTGGTTGTTGACTTCTTGGCATGTTGGTCTCTTTGTTCTTTCCTTCTCACTAATTTTGTAGTTTGTTTTTCCAAGAATAAAGATCATTTTACTTTTGCTTTTTAGTTTCATTGAGCACTATGCTCTTATTAGATACCTTGAAAAAGCCTGTGACAAAATAAAAAGAATGAAAAGAAAATAAACTTAGCCATTCTGCTGCAATGACTGAATGACATGGTGCTTTTGTTTGTTTCTTTTCTGCCAATGTGGCTTCAATTTCATGATAACTATTATATTGAAATCATATGAAGTTCTATATTCTATTTCTATGCATAGAAATTTGAATTCTATTATTTAACTCAATTTCATTCATTCAAAAAAATGTTGATGAGTCTAAATAGATAAGATCATAAAGATATATTTATAGATTTGCTAATGAATGAAGACCATTCCACTTTTGCTTTTAGTCTTTCAAGAGATTGTAAAATGTAGTTTGTAATTTTCTACAGAACTCATCAATTATTGTTGGTTGGCCCATTGTTCTTTGTTTTTCTTCTTGTCTTCATGCCCTCCATGCATCTGCACACCAACTCATGTGCAAATGTACACATGCCTAATACAGCTGGTGAATAGTTCATGCAAATGTGAAATGTATGCATGTCTGTATATTTTAACAAAAGAACACTCTAATAGCATCATACACCTTCCTTACAAAACAATTGATATTTATGCATCTCTTGTTTCATTGTGATTAGGTGTTTGTTATTGATAATCTGATATTCTGCTAGCGGTCTCCCACTTTTCTGACTCATATATTAAGATCTGTTGATAAGTTTGATATCAAATCATCATTTACCTTGTTTTGTGTGTTTTCAGATTCAGATGATAAAGTCACTGTGAGCTCTCAGGAAGTGCAGGCTGAGTTGCCCAAAGGTATGTTGTGATTATCCTTCTATTTTTTTGGTACTCTGACATTTATGAATGCATTGAGATTTCTGATTTATTACCATCATATCTTGTTAGTTATGCTTTAGTGTTACCATTTGTTTTGCATATCTTTTGTTTTGTAGTGAAAGATAAAGAAGTACCTGCACCAGAAGATGTGGAAGCAGTGGTTGAAATGGAACAGTACAATAAGAAGCGGCACTTAAATGTTGTTTTTATTGGCCATGTTGGTAGGTCAATTTGCTTCACAATTTTTCCAAAGTAAACACTGGCCTTGTGATTGCTAAATTGTTTGGTCCTTTAATAATGTACCCAATAACAGTTACTACACAACTGCTTTAGGCTTTGAGAAGTTTTTGTTAGTGTAATCTAATTGGTGCATTGTTTTATGGTTGTTTGTGTCATAACTATTGCCATGCTGCAAGTAGCTGCTCCGTGAGGGCCTGATGGCTGTTCTAATCCTTTCCAAGTACTTCCATGTCGTATATATGCCATTTTGGTTTGGCAATGCTTTGCGGCATTTGTAGCTGGATGCAGGCTTTGATCTGGCAGGATTTATTGGGGATTGATAATCAAATCTTTTCCGTGTAGTATTTTAATCTAGGCAGGGTTAAGCACATGAACTTTAACAAATTGCTGCATCATTTGATTGATAATGTATTCCCAATCTTTTAATTTTGGAATAGTTTTCTGAATCTAGTTTGATCAGTTTTGGGCCTCTTAATGTAAATTAGCTATCTATCCTTCCATTGTTGTACTAGTTCATGTGCTGTGTCTGGCTGCAGATGCTGGCAAGTCCACCACTGGGGGCCAGATACTCTTTCTTAGTGGCCAGGTGGATGATCGCACAATCCAGAAATATGAGAAAGAAGCTAAGGACAAAAGTAGAGAAAGCTGGTGGGTCTTCCTTTTTTGTTTATAATTTGGATTTATCTCATTGGCATTTTTTATTACCCTTCTTTGCAAGAATGAGCACATTGTCCTTTCACTTTTGCTATACCTTTTGTAACTGATCTGCAGCATCTTATTTTGATTGTTGTTTTATTGTAGCTTCCATTATTTGTAGATTAGGAGGTTGGCTGTTGTTATTGCTTATGATATCTGTGATGTGATGTTGAAATTTCTTGTACTTCATTTTTGGCAGCAGGATTGGAAAAATCATTTTATTTGGAAAAGTTTGTTACAACTATTTATTATGTGAATTTAGTTTACTCTTTTGTTGATACTAATGGGTAGTGATGTGAATTCAATTTTGGCAGCAGGATTGGAAAATTCATTTTATTTGGAAAAGCTTGTTACAATTGTTTATTACATGAATTTAGTTTACTCTTTTGCTGATACTAATGGGTGGTGATGTGAATTTAGTTTTAATCTTACTTAAATTTAACTCTGCAACGTGCTTCTCTGATATAGAACTTACATGATTTGTAGAAATCTCACCTCTTTAGAAATTTCAATCTGTTAGAGTTTGTGCCCATATCATGTAATTTGATGTTGGGTTCTCAGATGGATCCAACAGTAAGGGTTAATTTGCAGGTGAATCAAGGGGTGGAGTCGGTATCTACTTAAAGTCTCTCGAGATAACAAGTCACATAACATTATGAGAATTGCTTTCTCCCACAAAAGAACTTATCAAATGAGATTGCATAATTCATTTATGAAGAAAAAAATTTCTTGTTCTTTTGAGATTGCAATTCCAGAACATGTTGGTGTATCCAAATTATATGTATACTTATTATCTGCATATGTTCAGGATTATTTTTTAGTGATTCAGTATTATTTCTGTGCTATCAAATGATCCCTCATAATAGCTTTTCAAACTGCTGCTGTTTTTCCCAAGTTTTGAATGGAGTGTTCCTTAAATTGTTTGTCTTGGGTGTGTGTGCTATCATTGTAATTTGCTCTGCATTGTGTGGCATTTGATTCATCAAAATAATTGATTCTTCTGTAGATTTACTTGTACCTTTTGAAGACTATGGTTATTTTCCATTTGCTAGGTATATGGCTTATATTATGGACACTAATGAGGAGGAGAGGGTTAAGGTAAGTTTCTCTGACAATTGGGTTTCTGTGGGGCCAGATGATTTTTTGTTGTTGATTCTGTTTCAGTTTCCATTTTGATTCATATGCGAATCTGATTTAAATCCGACTGGTAGTCTTTACTTTTATAATGTTGATTTTAGGGCAAAACCGTTGAAGTTGGAAGAGCACACTTTGAAACAGAGACAACAAGATTCACAATTTTAGATGCACCGGTGAGAGATTACATCTTAAAAATCTTGTTTCACTTTCTTCACTCCAGCTGATCATATCTATTATTGGCATTACAAATGAGGCTGGCTTTGCATGGCGTTCTTCTCCCATGTAGTGGTGATCTGAAAAATATGTTCTCAGTGCATTATTTGGCCAGCAAGGAAATTTGGTCAAATTAAGTATTTGAGGGGGATAACTAGACCAAATGAGAGATAGAATAAAAAATGACATGTTGAAATGATAAAACATTGATCTAGCATTTTAACTTCTCATGGATGATTTTACTCCATGACCTAGTTGCAGAATGAAAGTTGGGCAGAGTGTGTTGTTTGTGATGTTACTGCCTTTTTTTTTGTCTTGTCTTTCTTTCTGCATCTCACTCACTTCCATCCCTCCCACTTTTGTATACATATTCAACGTGCCTTGCAAATTTGCCCCTCATACCTTGACAGTATTACGCAATACTAAGCACAAATAACTTGAAAATTGTCCTTTCATATGTCGACCTTCATCACTTAATCATTTATGCCTTCTACTCAAGCATTACAGTGGAAAAAAAATGAGAAAGGCCTTCACAAGCAAATTCACTACCATCCTGTTATGTTGCAGTAATAGTGTGTGAAAATGATGTATGTTCTATGTTGTTGGCCAACTGTTTCACCAATTAACAAAGGAAAAGCCTGATTGTGCCTGGATTTGATCACCAGTTTTGATCACAGTTATCAGAGCAGATGACTGAGTGGGAAAATACAGTGATCGTCCTTCACTCCTTAAGAACTGGCAATAAGATCTGCAGATGATGACAGATAGTCCTGTATGCTTGTTGTGATGGCTTTTGCCTTTCTCAAGTTATTTCATATGCAAGTATTTATTGGAAATACATGAATTCTGACTGCATTTCTGTTTCACGGGCTCATATATTTAAATTGAAGGCTTGTTTGATTTGTGGATTGATGCTTGAGATCATCAAATGTATAAAGGGTATTCCTAAATTAAGTTGCACCAATCAACTTGGAACGGCTAGATTCAAGCAAGAACTCTAGCATCATATGATAATGTAAAAAGAGAAGATATTAGAAGACACAATTGTTATTCAACCAAATTAAAATATGCTTAAAATGAGTGTGCATTTGGTTCCAACCAAAATTAGTACTAAATTCATGAATGTGTCGGTTTGGATTTTTTTTCTTGAAACAGAATAGGCCAAAAATTGAAAACAACGGAACTAATTATTTTTTGAATTATCTAAGTTATGGGGGGGTAAAAGATATGGAGGTTGAGAGAAGCTCAGTAGGATGTAGGTGCTTCAGATCATTCTTTGGGACAAAAACCAGCTCCAAATCCTGTTTCATTAGTGGATTTGTTGATTCTTTTTTTTAAACCATGTATCATAGTACCGTTTCTATGCCTCTGTATGTTTGTCTATTGACTTAGCTAACTATAGAAAGAGAAGGTGCAATGGTTAGAGCAGTATCTCGTTAATCTGTTATTAGCATGTGGAGAATCTTGTCCATTCAGAAACAGATTGAGCATCTTGTCTTTGATTTTTCCTTTTCCTGTTATTAGCAAAATCTTTTCCTGCACAATCTTTTGTTTGACTGCCATTACATGGAAGTCCTTTTGTAGAAATTGAAAGAGAAGTTTTCGTTGGTGCTTTTGAATCTCTTGCAATGGCAACCATGTCTCCCAATTCCATTCACTTAAGCTTATTCTTGGAATTATCTCAAAAGGAGTGAATCAAAATTCAACATTTTAGCTGTTCTAATGGTTAACAATAGATTCTTAAATTGTTGTAATAGTTCTTGTGCAGCAACATGTTCTCTATTGAACATTTATAATTCTCAGAGGTATTAGTCTGCTGAGAACATCCTATACAAAGTTTGGATGTGAAAATGGTTGGCTTTGTCGGCTTGATTGAGTTGATAGGTGAATTTATTAAAACATGAAACAGTTTGGGAAAGAATTAGAATGAATAGAGAAAGATGAAAAAAACACTTTTTTTTTGTTTAATTGCTTTCATAGTAACCTCTACAAAAACCAGTAGTTTTGCTATTACAAATTCCTAATGGTTGTCTGAACCACACACTTTGTAGCTGAAAGTATGACCAGCTTTTGTTCTTCTGGGTGCTGCATATGAGAATTTTAGGATGAAAATGTTCATGCAATATAAAAGAAGCCCTTCCCTGTCTTCTAGGTTGTCTGTGCTGATTAAAATTTAAATTTTGGTTTTCATTTTTTCTGTTCTTGAATCTTCAGGGTCACAAGAGCTATGTTCCAAATATGATTAGCGGAGCATCTCAGGCTGATATTGGCGTGCTAGTAAGTTTGCACCAAACTGTTTTCCACATCTATTTTCTCAATGTCCTATTGCTTTGAAAATTTTGACAGGACCCTTTCTCATGATCAGGTTATTTCTGCTCGAAAAGGAGAATTTGAAACTGGCTATGAGAGAGGTGGGCAGACCCGGGAGCATGTTCAACTTGCAAAGACCTTGGGTGTTTCTAAGCTGCTTGTTGTTGTAAATAAAATGGATGAGCCAACCGTGAACTGGTCAAAAGAAAGGTGCTTCTCCTTGTTTGACAGTGTGCATGTGTAACGTGGAGGTGCATTTACTTTTGTATCCTCTGTGGGCATAATCTGCTAGCGTGGAAGCACCTGCAGGCTTCTTATTCTTCTTCTGGGTCTGTTCTGTGGTAGTTTCTTTCTCCTGATGTTTTGATTTGTTTTCATAATGTCTCTCAGGTATGATGAGATTGAATCAAAGATGATACCGTTTCTTAAGGCTTCTGGCTACAATGTGAAGAAAGGTATTGGAGGATCTTTTTCTATGGTCTCAAGCTGTTGAACTATTGCCTTCTCTAAATGTGTATGGTTTGTTCGAAGCTTTTCTTTTTCATCTTAGCTGTTAAAAGGTCTGAGATGCTGTGGACACCTTAGATTACTTGTTTAGTAATTAAAGAGGCCTCTCAATATTATACAATGGAGAATGAACTATGTTTTTAAAATTATGTGCAATGCTTTGATGGAGTTCCCCTGAGTGTCTTCCCTGTCAGAGTTTTATACTCTCAACTCTCCAGTGGGATGAAATTGCATGTCATTTCTGGAGTTAGAAGAGTGCATCATTTACTTCTTATCAAGTGTTGTTTAGTCATAGGGAAATTAGGTAGTTGGTTTGCCATATGTATGGCCTTACTTTCATCTTCTCTTGTTGGCTGGTTGATTCACATATATTTCCCTGTAACTAAATTGGGGTGGATGCGAGTGAAATGGAATTGAAATTCTCCCTCTCCATCTCTGCTTACTGTCTATGATGATTCCCATTGGATCATTAGTTGGTAGGAGTTATTCCATTTCCTCTCCTATCACAATTCCATCCTTCTCAATGCCATGCTTATAGCAATTGATCTATGAATTCTTCTGGATTATTTGGATCATGTTTACTGTCCAAGGTATGTGTCAATAGCGAAGGTGCTTTATATTGGTGAAATTTGCAAACTTAAGGGTTTGTTTGGGTAAGGTTGGCTTTTGTTTTTTTGAAGCTTTTGGGGCTTCCATTCGAAAAACAAATAGAAAAGGTTTTGTGAACTCTTAAAAGATTTGGAAGCTGAAAGGGAAAGCGAGTAGGCTTTTGAGTCTTGTTTAATATAAAACATACACATATTATCAAACACTTGGTACACCTATAATCAGAGAACTACAATGGCTACAACTAACAGCCCCAACCCAAAAAGAAGTCATAACTCTACCACTGGAGCGTAAGTCTTATAGATGTTTTTAGGTATGGCTGGTTATAAAAAATTATCTCTGGTGCAGTCATTGTTACTCTTTAAATATCTTGCATGTTTGGCCTCATCTTAGCTATTTGAACATTAAGGATATTATGCTGTCGTCTCAATCTGGCCTGATTGCTTGATCATGATGTTTTTGTCTCTAATATTAGTAAATGGCTTGATTTACTTTGGAATTGCCATTTTGTTACAGATGTCCAATTCCTACCAATATCTGGTCTAATGGGCACCAACATGAAAACAAGATTGGATAAGGCTGTATGTCCATGGTGGAATGGCCCATGCCTTTTTGAAGCTCTTGATTCTATTGAAGTTCCTCCACGAGATCCAAATGGTCCTTTGAGGTAAAGTTGCACCTTGCTTTCCCCAACCTCCTTTTTCTCTCTCCCTACCCATCATTGTATCTACTCTCCCTGCTTGTTGATCTTTTTATCTTATATACTTCCTGTTTTAGTATGTTATTTTTCTACATGATCCAATTGAACGTAAATTGTCGGTGCCAACACTTTTTATTCCCTTGAAAGAGTTGAAATGTTATGATGAGAGAATGTTTCTTTTGAAGTTTGAGCTTAGTGGTATTGACTACTATACTAATGATATTTTACTAGGAACATTGAATGATTCCACTCTCTATTGTGGTGAAAGAGATGTCTTATGATTGAATTTAGCTTGTGTACTAGATTGGTGGTTGGGCTAAGTCAAATTTTTCCTAGCTATGCTCCAAGCGATGAAAGTGTTTTTAAAGGAGCAAGAAATATTTAGAATCCAGGTCATAGATTGTTCAGTAAATTTGGTTAATTTAATAACGTAATTATATATAAAAAAGACCAACGACAATAAATAAATAAAAAGAACAATAAAAAAAATAAATGCTTGCCAATATTATGAAAAGATACCCTTTAAATATTCTTAAAAGTTCTTAATGATCTCATTTGATAAACAAAGCAAAAAGTGAATTGGAATGGAATAACCTTATAAAATGGAAAATAAAAAAAATCTGAAGCTCAATTATCAGCTGAAGGATGAATTGAAAAGAAAAAAAAGATGACTCAAGTTAGCATGATAAATTTGAGACCCATGTCATTGATTGAATGGGTCCAACAAGCTCAATTAATTTAACAACATAATTGTAAAAAAAGGTGACATTGAGAAAATAACAATAAAAAAAAATGACAATGACTAATCGATCAAATTGAAGGATTGCCACTATTATGAAAAGATACCTTCTAAATTTTCTTAAAAGGTCTCAATGATCTCAATTGACAATAAAGAAAAACATGAATGAGAACAAGACAATTTCATGAAGTGAATAAAATCAGAAGCTCAATTACCAAACGATGAAGGATGAATTGGAAAAAAAATCAATTTAAAAAATAAAAAAAAATTTGACTTGAGTCAGCATGCCGCGACTTGGTTGTGAGGTCAAAATAACCCCGCACAAAACATTGAATAAAAACCCGATAACCCAGATTAACTCAACTAATCCATGACTCAGGATGTGAAAACATGATTACTCCATTGAAAAGTTGGAAGTGAATAAAAATCAATTGAAAAAAAAGAACAAAAAAATGACTGAAGTCGAATCAAGTTGATCTTCGAAACTCGTGATATGGGACATGAGACCGAGTTACTCCATAGAAGACAAACCTGAAAAAGTCACGAAGCAAAATTCCTAATCATCTAAAATTAATAAATAAAACAAATAACAATCAAAAAAATAAGGACTAAATCTAGTATAAAAATTAAATGAAATAAAATAATAAGTAACAAAATTGAAAATAAATTAAATCAAGATAAGGATAAAAAACAAAAAATAACAGTCAAAAGAATAAGGATTAAAGAAAATAAATTCCAATTTCATTAATTATTTCAAATAAAAAAGTAGTAATAAAAAAACCAAGGACCAAAGCTGAATGAAAAACAAATTGAAGGGTTTTTTGAAAAAAAACAAACACTGACATCAAACCAGAGGTCATCTTTCAGCATGATTATATCCAAAAAAACCAAAGTGAAAATACAAAAACCCCCCTGGATGCTAAAAAATTTTGAGAAGACTATTCTGACCCAATCATTTTAGGAATGATCAATGAGTTATGTGGAAAAGTCAATTTTACCTTACTAGAAAGTCTATTGGCTTTTGTTAAGAAGGGAGAAAACTTAAACACACTGTTTCAATTCATAGTGTTCTGTTTCTTGGTCTATCATGGATTCCTGAGCTCTTTTAGATTTTTGGATAGATTGGATTGAAGATATCATATAATTTTAAATTTGCAGGATGCCTATTATTGACAAATTCAAGGACATGGGAACTGTTGTTATGGGCAAAATAGAGTCTGGTAGTGTGATGGAAGGTGATACCTTGTTGGTCATGCCAAACAAGGTCTATACTGATCTGTCTTTATCTCCTTGCTCTCTATTTCTTGTTTATGCTGTGTGATATATCACTTTGTGTACACATCCGCAGACTCAGGTGAAAGTTCTCGCTGTGTTTTGCGATGAAAATAAGGTAAGACGTGCAGGACCAGGAGAAAATGTGAGGGTTAAATTATCTGGAATTGATGATGAGGATATATTGTCGGGTTTTGTTCTTTCAAGTGTTGGTAAGTTTCTTAAGTTTGCTCTTAGAAGTTGCAAATAAAGGTTTATTAGTCTTTGATGTTCTGAAAAGAGCTATTTTTTATCTTCAACAAGTTGATGTTCAAGTATGTGGTTGTGTGAGAATTGTTATATTTTTCTGACTCCATTCTTGTTGATCAGACTTTTTATTGTTACTTCTTTATGCAGCAAGGCCAATCTTTGCAGTTACAGAGTTTGATGCCCAGTTGCAAATCCTTGAGTTACTGGATAATGTATGCCTACAAGTGTTAATTTTGTTTTTTTCACTCATTCCCTTTATTTTCTAGTCTCGTCAATAGCTTGTTATGCCTAAGATTTTTATAGATCTGCCTTGGATGTATACTGTAGCATCTGAACCAGAACTTTGTTGTTGATATTGTAGGCAATTTTTACAGCTGGCTATAAGGCTGTCTTGCACATACATTCTGTTGTTGAGGAGTGTGAGATTGTTCAGCTGCTGCAGCAAATTGATCCAAAGACTAGGAAACCTATGAAAAAGAAAGTCCTCTTTGTGAAGAATGGCGCAATTGTTCTCTGCCGTGTTCAGGTATTAGGATAAGGCTTGTACCATTTTTCTCTAGAAATTTGTGTCTATTTATGAGCTCTCGAATGCTTATTGTGCATGCTGGTACATTTAAACATAGTTTACTTGTTAGTAAATTTCAAATTGAGTCAAAATTAATGCCAGAAAACCTTATTGATATTTATTTAGATCTTCCCTTGCTATTATGCCTGTTAGGTAAACAATTTGATATGCGTTGAGAAATTCTCAGATTTTCCACAACTCGGCAGGTTTACTCTTCGTACTGAGGGTAAGTTTCTGAACTCAAGATTTAACTGATGCCTAATTTGTTAATTTGTTGAGATCACATCTCAAGTGTCATTGTGTTTTTCAGGGAAAACAGTTGCAGTGGGAAAAGTCACAGAACTTCCTTCTGGTTCTAATTTTTGAACAATTTTGCATTAAAGGTGAGTGTGTTGCTTTCTAAATCCTTGCATTTTTCCTTATCCATATTAAACTGCAATTCAACTTTGCACTTACTGGACACTGTCTTGTATTGGAAAAATAAAAGTTTTGTTTTGGTATTTTGGTTTGAGACGTGATATTTGCCTCTGTTTACATGAATAATTTTTATGCTTCTTGTTCTGATTTGGTTGCCTTACATTTCTTTGGCATGTCTGCTGCATTTATTAACTGGTCTTATTGTGTACCTATCTCTGAATATTTATTTTGGTTTCAAAATATAATATACATCTATGGTTTTTTTCTTCTCCATAGAGGTGATTTTTATTTAATTGTTCTCAAAGCAGCTTGTATAAAATCATGTCTTGATCTAACCGTGATGTTATTATTTATCTGATGCTTCTCATCTGACGCCACTCCTGGTTCCCTCCAAGGAAAATACTGCTTTCTTGTGTTTCAGGTCACGAAATTGATTGATACTAATAATTAGGCTGTTGTATACATCTCCTTGACGCAACTTGAATTATTTTGACAGGCAATCAGAGTCAAATGGACCACTTTTTGTGTGTTTTGGCAGCCCACCTATAAATCATTACATGTGTCGATTCGTATATATGGGGGAAGGCGCTTCTTATGCAGTTTTTGGAGGTTGGGTAATGAGCATTGGTTCTTGTTCTTTATCCCCTGTTACAGAGTAGTGATGTTTTAATCATAGAATGTACCTGATTCACCAATTGCATGATTATTGATCAATATCATAAGTTTGTCAGGCATGGGATTTTTCTTGATTCCCATATAGCGTGATATGCTCTGCTATTATGTTAATTAAATGTTTTCAATATGGGTGCCATATTTGTGACATTATCCCCTCGGTTGGATTATCTATGACTCCTGTTTTGATGCCACCTGGTTATGTTTACTTGTTTCCATAACTAGTATATGTACACATTACATGGTATAATGGTCTCGTGTTTTTTTTTTACCTCCCAGTGTAACTTGTTTATTTCGGGGAGAGTAAATGTCAACCTTTGCCAATAGCTTTTATAGCTCATTGACAATTATTGACCCCGGGAAATTTCTTTAATATTCTTGGTATAATAATGTTTATTGCATTATTTTATTAATAGTTAAAGTTTATAGGTAAGGGGTTAATAAAAGTCCAATATGTAGTTTAGTAAATTGACAATTGCATTGAGATGAAGTTTTTTTATTCTAAAGGCCAGAGTTAAAATTTCATGATTATTGGTAATTGAAAAGACCATGAAATAAGGGATGAAAAGTCAATGTCTAGGATTGTATATATTTACTTCGTTGAATTCAGGTTTTTTTTTTTTCTATTTATATCAAGAATTTTGATTTAATTAGTATTTTATTATTTAACCATCATAATACTAGATGGTTTTTATTAGTTAAGGTTTAATTATGAATCTTTTTTCTTTAAGCACTCTAGGTCTCAAACTAATATAAATAGAATTGTATAATTTATTTTTGAAAGATATAAATTATTTTTTAGATTTTATTATTATTGAATACCGGAGGTTTTTTCTAAATTATTGTAGAGCTTAGAGCTTGAGAACAGACGAAGACGGCGAGCTTGGGAGTAGAGAATGGATAGCTTGGAGCAAACTTAGAAACATATAATTGAATGTTTGGATTATTGTAGAGAGCATAGAGGAGAGAAATGTGCTTGAAGACTTATCTTGTTGTTGGGTTTATTTTAGATCTGGGCAAAATACTTATCTATGCGAGAGTGAGTTTGGTGAAGGAAAAATTTCAAATTTATTTGAAGATAATGCTATAAAAAAGGGTGCTGAACAATTTCAGTATTTTGATAATAACAAGCTTCTTTACACACGCACTTGCTGGTTTTAGAAAAAATCATAGATTGTCGGCCCCTAATAATGTGTGCTCAAATTTTGAAGTAAACCACCCAATTGATTTGGCTCGGGTTTTGTATTTTGAACGGGTTATTGGGTGGATGTTTTTTTAAAAATTAAAATAGCTAATTTTTTTTTTCAATTAAAATAGCTAAAAAAAAAAAACAGGTCTTGGAAGCAGGCCTTGGAGCGTAGCAGCCTGCTAAACAACAGAACATTTGAGTTCGTCTCACCTTCCTCCTCTTCAGCACATTACTCTTCTTCAGGAGTCAAAACCATAAAACTGTTCCTTCTCAGTTCTTTCAACCTCCTTTTTACCTCATTGGTTATAAAATCATCGTCATTGTCATCGTCCTCAGCTCCAGCTTCGGCTACAGGATCAGTGTTAGCTGATTTGTTAGTTACATTGTCACCACCTCCACTATTCTAATTTCTTGACTCCTCTGGCTGTGGCCACAGGCTTATCTTCTAAATCCTTTTCTGGGTCTGGTTTTTGGGTTTTCCCGAGCCCTTTCACTTTAAAGAAATCCATCCTCCACCAATCACTAATCTCTTCTTTCTTCAAAATTCGCATATAAAAAAGAAAGAAGTTTGGAATAGATAAAACTGTTATGATTCCAGGACCTTCTTCTTTTTGTCTTGTTTCTTCTATTATCTCAAATCTTAGAAGGTACCAAAGTTAGATCCTCAGGTAAAAATGGTCCAGGAAGAATCTGATACGAGAGATTACCTAAAGATCTTAACAAACTTCCTAGAATCTAAACTGATTACTTCAAAAACCAGCGATCAAATAAACTAGGGACCCTAATAGCCGAATCAGCTCCAAACTCCGTGTCCCTCAACCAAACTAACCACTTTGAAGAGAAGTAACAATAACCTGGAAATTCTAACAACTGAAGGCAACAAAAGTACACTTTTTTACTCCAACAACCCAACTATCACCAAATTTCTAGCAATAAATTAACCCTTATCGGTAAACACTTTCGCTTGCCATATAACAAAGTTGTAAGCATTCAAGTTTGGATCTTTGTGAAGCTTAAAATAGTACATTTAGTAAGCCATAAAAACAAATTATCGTTAACTGGGAGAGAAAAACCAAAAGCCCTCTTCAAAATTAGTGCTTTAAGAAGTATGTCAACGAAACAAGACCCCAACAACACGGCAATAAAGACACCAGATTTAGAGCAGAAGTAGAAGTATTTTTAGCATTTCACAGCTCAAAAATCATAAAAAATGAGCAGCACTATATTAAGGATGAAGGCATGTTAAAGGCTTGGCTATAGCCAGGTTAAGATTTTATTAATATCTTTTTAGTTGTTTTATGTAAAAAAAATTATAATTCTTGATTGAATTATCAAAAAATTATGAAAATTTGTATGGAACCTTCTAATATAATGCTTTATCTTGGGTTAAAATTTCAAAAATTTCAAAGAAATTAAAAAATTTGATGAAAAATTACAATTTAACTACTTTTATGTTATTGGACGTAATTTTCAATCCAACCATAAAATTGAGCTAAAATTTTACGAAGGATCTTAAAATATATTGAATAAAATTTGGTTAAAATTTTAGGATGAACAGAGCTTGGTAGTGCTAAAAAAAAAATCCGTTAAATAAAAGCAAAACAACTTATTAAAGATAAAATGATTATTTGCCATTAAAAAATAAAACAAATCAGCTCTTTTTTCATTTTATATGTTGCCGACTGGTAGAAGCAGAATTGAAAAAAAAAAACGAGAGAGAAATATAGAAAAGTAAAGGGAAAATATTTAAAAAATATCCAAGGAAAAAAAATAAGAAAAGTGAAAATAACTTTGTAAACTTACAAAGTCTAACTTATAAAATACTAATCTAAAAAAAAATCAAGTAAAGAAAAGAGGAATTGAAAGAGAGAAAAAAAATTTTCAAAACAGTTTTCTGCATTCTAATAATCCACATGATCGAAACAGTCATGGAAATCAGTGAAAAGCTTTTCGAACACCTTCCGTTGCACTTTAATGGGTGTTGTATATGGGTATAGAAGAAAAACCTAAAGAAAAATTGAAGCATCTTTTAGTTTGGTGAGAAAGAGGATAGGTTCTCCTAAGAGCAGCTTGGCACAAGCATTCTTCAGGAAACACATTAGCCCATTGCCTTTTAACACAAGATATTTGAGCTCACTCTGATACAGTACTCTGACAAAAATCTCTATGAGCAGATGATCAGGCAGTTTTCCAACTGGAGTATAATATACTGTTATCTTCAACATCATTTGTCATTAGAAGTCTGCAAACAATATTGACCCAGATATTGAGTTTAATACAAGAATTAAATGATAAGTGACTTTGTGCCAAGAAATTCTTCATATGAAGAAAGGATCATGTAATTTCAATAGCAACATCTATGACCAATAGTTATCCGATAGATTAAAGAAATAAAGATAACAGTTAAAGATCAACACTTACATTTTTATTGAATAAATTGAACAAGAGCCAACATAAACTAGACAACATTTGATAGAAAAAAGGTAGAGAATTTTGCTTACCAGCTCTTTTTTTTCTTTCCTTTTTCTTCAAGAAAAATAATGTTCATTGACCATTTTACATTTAAAATTACCATAACTATCCTATACATTGATGATCTTAATTTTTATGGCATTTTCAGGCCACTTTACAGTGTCAATGATCCCAAGAGGCCAATAACATCATGAAAAAATTTACATTGATGATCTCCTATTTTATTTTTCCAGAAAACTTAGCAAAGTGCTCAACATATTCACTAAAAATGAAGACCCGAAGCTCTTTCATGAACACATACCATACATATTCAACCATGAAAACACATATTACCCAACTCTACAAAATGAACAAAAGATCCAAAAACCAAAATAAGAAACACAAAATAATCTAAACTCACCAGAGCTGTTTGCGTATTTATTTGTTTCTCATTTGCAGAATTGGGGGTGGCATCCACTAATGCCAAACTACATTAAGGATGGGAACAATTCTTGTAAACTAATGAACACAGTATATAACACAGCAGAAAAGTATTGACAGAGGGAAAGAAATCTGATATTTTATTGCAGAAAATAAAGAGGAAAAGAAAACAAGTAGCCTCACACCATTCAAGAGAATCACTCTCATTTTGGAATCACGCCAAAGACAAAGAACTTTTATTACAATCTAATCTACCAGACATAATATTCTACCTTAAATAGAAATACACATTACAGTTATTACTAGATAACTACCAACTAAGATAAGAACAATGACAGTTATAGTAACTTTTTCTGCCACTTGGAAGTATAAGATGATCTTCAATTATTGGTTGTAACTTCCCCTAACTTCTCTTTTCTTGCCAACGTGTACCACTGGAATTGTAGCCTCCATAGAATGTATTCCATTACTTGAATTAGCTTGATATCTGTCAGTTATTATGGCCTCCTGCTTGCTTTGGACTAGAGTGCTGTCACTTTGGTTACCCGAACTTTCATCATCCACCTGCATCCATAAGGCTCAGTAATTGAGAACCTTCTACATGCAATGTTTGTTTAAGAAAGGCCTTTTTGAAGTTACACAAGACGATGAAAATTTACACAAGTTTAGTCACTAATGAGAAAGTTGAAAAGGATTGACCACTTTAATTCAATTCCACGCATATTTATTGACAAACATAAATGTGCATGTATAACCCAGAGAGGTGAATGCTAGTCCAAAACAGGTATTATGATTTTCGAAACAAAAGCAAGTAATTGGTGTCATTGTTAAGATTTCGACACGACTGGACTAACAATAAATTAACTAGAAAAAAAAAAGCTACCTAATATTTGCAACATGAATCAGCAAGGTGAAAAATTTACATCACCTTTTCACCTTGACGAACTTCACGTAAGCCTAGATACTTCTTCAGAACAAGATTGTCTTCCGTTAGATAACAGATCTTCTACCAAGCTGTGGTCCCCGCATCTGCAACGAAACCTCGGTCTCTCATTTCACCAATAAGTTGCACCGCCCTTGATTCATCCCTGTGCCGGAGAAAACCTCGGATAATAACATTATAAGACCATTCATTTGGAGGACATCCATCCTCTTCCATCTTTCGGAAAGCTTCCAGTGCTTCATCTAATAATCATTCTTTACAAAGTCCATTTATTATTGTATTGTCTATCTGAACATCACGCTGCAACCCTTGGACAAAGAGTTCTGAAAACAGTTTCCTTGCAGCTTTAAGATTCCTGGATTTGCACATGGCATCAACCAGGATGTTATACATCACCAGATTAGGCTTCATGTAAGTACTTTGCATTGCTCTAAAGATTCTGAGTGCCTTACCAAGATACCCTTGTTTGCAAAAGCCATCAGCAATATTGAGTAGGTACATAAATCTGGGAGGTTGCCATTAGTGTGCATTTTCTTGTTAAGCTCTTGTGCTTCCCTGAGCTTGCCTAATTGGCAAAAGCCATGAATAAGAGTATTGTAACTAACAATGTCCGGAGTTGAGCCTTGATTAATCATTTCATTAAAAAGTTGCTTAGCCTCGTGTATCCTTTCAGCCTTACAATATCCATTAATTAAGATGTTATAACTAAAAACATCAGGTTTACAACCCTTGGTTATCATGAAACCAAAAAGCTTTCTAGCTTCAACAACTTCCATCCACAAGGAATGTCCATAAATCAATGAATTGTAAGTCACGACGTCTAGCTAGCTCCACATTCATTTCAGTCATTGTTTTTAACACACCTTGAGCCTCTGAAACCTTGCCTTCTTTACAAAATGTATCAACTAGCACATTGAAGGTGACAATATCTGGCATGATATTCAAACTCGTCATTTCATTTAGAATTGCCGAAGCCTCCTTCCATTGGCTGCAATTGCATAAGCCATGTGGATCAAAGAGTTGTAACTGGTAACCGTTGGGGAAATGCCTTTAGCCTTCATATAAGAGAAGATATCCAAAGCCTCGTTCATTCGCCTGTCTTTGCCAAGACTGTTAATTATCGTATTGTATGTAACCACGTCTGGCTGGCAGCCTGCCTCTTCCATTTTCTTAAGCAATCCAGCAGCCGCAGCAGTTTCCCCAATCTTACATAAGCCATTGATAACCGTATTATATGTGTGAACATCAGGTCGACACCCTCTAGCCACCGTGTCATCAAATAATTCCACGGCTTGGGAAAATTTACCCACTTTACAGAGCCCATTGATTAAGGTGGTAAATGGGACAACATCGGGTTGAAGACCAAGTTTAATGACTTTGGCCAAGACAGAGAAGCCGAGATCAACATGTTGCAGCTTGCAGAAGCAGTTAATCAAGATATTAAGCGTTTAAGTATGAGGAGAGAGCCCAGCTAATTCCATTTGTTTGGAAAGAAAATCACAGCATCGTAATACTGTCTCATTTTGACGATTGCAGACAATAATTTAGTGAATTGGATGATACAAGGCAGGGGTTTCATGTGAAGCATGTGGTTGAAAGAAGCAAGGGCATCGTCAATGTTTCTAAAAGAATGAGAAGCATCATCATTTTGGTGTTTATATCTACTGCTACTGCTAGAAGAAGAAATGGAGTTGGAGTGGCTGCTAGACAGCAGAGATGGAAGAATCATACCCGTTATTTTCATTTGGCATCGCTGAAAATGGGACTCAATAAAAAAGGGTTCTGAACCTCGTCTCACTGCAGCCGCCATCATCATTATCGACCTTCCTCCGTGTTTTTGGTGAAAATTCTTTGCAACAAATTTGGAAGATTGAAGAAAGGTTGACACGTGATGGCTGGGTTTCCATGGAAAAGGAAACGTTGACACGTGTCGATACCCCCTAAAGCGCTGGCGGTCTTGAAGAAGAAGAAACAGCAAATTTACCGCTAATACAGTCCAGACCTCCAGTCCAGTCCAGATTTGCTTCCAAATCTATTCATTTTTTAATTTGATTTATTTTTAGTGTTTATAAATTGTCTTCATGTGAAGATCTTAAATATTTTGTTTTTTTTTAATTTTTTTTTAATATATTTATAAGTAAAAAAAACTTTAAAACATAACATTTACTATATTTTTAAAATTCTCATACTATGAAGCTATTAATTTAGTAATTAGAGGCCACTCAGAAAATACTTTTTTTCTATTCAATTAAATCCCTGGTAGTTTAAGTTATTTCATTTAAAAAATTACTAAGTTACAAATCCTATCCATTACACTGTAAATTTACAAAACACCGCTAGAAAGAACGAAATTGTTGCACACTTGTAATTATCTAGTTTAGAGAATGTTTGTTTGTGAAATGTGTTGCATGATATTTCTTATAAAAATACATGTTTTTTCATGCGACATATTTTTTAAACAAACACAAACTTAAAATCAAGATGATTATGACCCAACTAACCTCTATTTTTCTAAAGTGGGTTCGGCCTAAATACAGCCCATGTAACTTGGCTACTAGTCTAGCCTATTGACTAAGTTGCTAGCATCTTTGCAAAACATGAATTGTTTCAGTTCTCCATGTTAATGGTAATAGTGAATTAAAGTAAAACAAGGAGGAGCTTTCCCTGGTTAAGGGAGGACGTTGTTATGATGTTGTGGTGGTCAATGGTGGAGGCGTCAGTGGCTCATGGTGCAGCTGGTGACGACGGTTGACATTGGTGAAACCAAGAGAAGAGAAAGAAAGCTTGTACAGTTGCAAGAAGAGAAAATGGTGAAGATGATGGTGTTTTATGGTGTTTTTCGGGTTCTTTTTTGTTGATGTGAACCGTGAGTTATTATAGGGCATGATAGGGGTGGTACATGGCTAGAATATAGGATGGAAGGTTGTATTAATTCAGTGGCGGAGCCACAGTGAATCAAAAGGGGGCAATTGCCCCCTTAATTTTTTATTTTTTATATATTTTTTATACTAAACTCATATATATATAAACTCATATGTTAATCACGTTTCATTGCCCTAATTTCCCCCCCTTTTCCCTTTCCTTTCTTTATCTTCTCTTGTCTAATATTGTTCAGCTACCGTTCCCTGCCTCTTGCTTTACTCATTAATTAATCTTTTTTGTCTTGTGCTTCATGCTTTAGGTAAAAAAAAATTATTTTTTATTTTTTCTATTTGTTTTATTATTTAATTTTAGTTTTATTTTTTTTATAATTAGTTATTAAAAATATTAGGATTCATGAAATTTAGGGGTTTTGATATGAATATTTTTAAAATAAATATTTAAATCTGCTAATTTAATTAATTAAGTGTTTCTTTTCTTATTATAAATAAATAAATTAATATTCATGTAAAACCACTATTTTTGATATCTCTTGCATTGACATTGTAGTTTATTAAAATTTAATATTTTCACATGATTTGTTTGTAAGTAAAATATCGAGTAAAAAATATGTTTTTTCAAGCATTGTTCCTCTTATACATATACTAGGTATTGTTCCTTAATTAAATGTCTAAAAATGATTAAGTATAATTTAATCAACATACTTATTATATACATATAAATATAAATTGAAATAGGTTTTGATTTTGATTAATTGACGTGTATTTTTAAATTAATTTTATTTGATATGAATTAATATATATGTTTTGAATTGATTTCTAATGTATGTCTATATAAGATAATATTTGTTAATAATTTGCCCCCTTATTTAAAAAATTCTGGCTCCGCCATTAATTATGGGTAGTTTAGGGGGCTGATTTATTTCTAGTTTTGTAAGGGAAGGTTTGTCTTTTTTTTTTTCTTTTCTTTTTTTTAAAGGTGTTATGGTTTTTTTTCTTCAATTTTTCTCCTCTTTTCTTGCATGAAATTCACTTCTATTTATAGGGATGAGAAAAGAGCATGAGGGGTCTCGAGGACATGGTTTATGGTCATTGATTCGCTTAGAAAAAATCCTATCTAATGGCCATAAACAATAACCTGGTCTTGTAAAACCAAGTTGTAAGGTTGATTGGGTTAAAGGATTTGGGCCACTTTTTCATTGATTTTTTGGGTAACAAATTTGTGGTTTTCAAGTTGAGGGTGTAGTACGTTATCAAGTCACAAGGATGACTTGTTTCTTTTAGGAAGAAGCTGGAAAAGATGGCATAAAAGCTGCCAGTTTCTGGTTTATTAGGGAAGGTGATGAACAATAACCCTAAAATACGTTGGTTTGGTCAAAATGCACCATTTTATTTAAATGAAACAATGTAGTTTTGGCATTTATGGTAAAATTAGGTTTTAAACTTCTTCTTTTAATTCTAGCCCTCAAACTTTCAATTATTTAAGTAAGTCTTTAATTGAATTTTGATTCTAATAATCTATTAAATTTCACCCCTACCAAGTTTAAAAGCACCCCTTGATTTTAGCGCGTTTTTCATCTTAGTACTTAGTCTTAGATATTTTTATTTTTCTCCTCAATTGACCTTCAAAGTTCTATTTTTTTTTATTTCACCTTTGTTTTCAATCAAATTTGACCCTTGAATATATACGCCTTTTGTGAAAAGATCCTTAGTCTTGAATTTATTCATTTTAGCCTTTAATTGACCTTCAAACTTTTATTGTTATTGCAATTTTATCCTTAGTTTCACCCAATGGAGCTTTAAAAAGTTAAATTTGGTTCTTTAAAATTCCAATCTTCTCAATTAAGCCCAAATGATCTTCCAAACTTATTTTTTCACTAATTAAGCCTCAAATAAAATTAATTTGACCATTTAAAAGTCTAATTAAATCCTTACACTTAATTAAATATTTTAATTTGATCCAAATTAATTCTTAAACTTAATTAAACCTTTAATTGGGTCCATGATTAAATCAAATTGGCATATTAAAAGTCTAATCAAGTCCTCAAAAACTTAACTTCTATGTAAATTTATCCAATGACCTTGAATTTACATTGTCTTTCAATCTTGGGTACAATAAGGTATAATTGGGCTTCCAATTTGGTCTAAAATCCCAATTTAGTTCCTCCATATGTCTGTAACCCTTCTCAGCCTACTTCTACTAAGTTACCTATATTTTTTCATTTTCATCTTTTTATTTTTTTTTTACATTTTTATTTTTTATCTAATTTTTTTGAAAGAAGAAGACAACTTGTTTTAGGGGGAACCCAAATCTAGGTTATGATAGTTGTCCCATCTTTACAATACTTACGATAGAAAGTCTTCTAAGAGACTTTAGATAGTAAACTTGTAAAGAAAAAAAGATGAGAGGTTATGGATTCACCAGATCAATAAATGATCAATCCTTTAAAAAGTGTTCGAAGTGAGGGTTTGAAAGCATACTCAGAAAGAAAATGAATATGGCTAGAAATTTCATTATCGAATATATGAGGGCTACAAAATGCACTTGAAATGAAAGAGATATTGCTAGAAAATATACTATTCAGTATGCGAGGGGTAGAAAACATTCTTGAAAGGTAAAAGATAGGGCTAGAAAGCGTATTATCTTATGAATAAGGGTTAGAAAGTGCACTCAAAGAAAAATAAATAGGGCTAAAAAGAACAATATCTGGTATGAGAGGGCTAGAAAGCGTACTTGAAAGAAAAGAAATAGAGCTAAAAAGCATAATATCTGATGGATGAAGGCTATAAAACATATTTAAAAGAGAAATGAATATTGCTAGAAAGCATACTTGAAAGGTGTTAAAAATATGTTGCTAAAAACTTTGCTGATTTTCAAATAGCGAGAGTCTTGTTGGGTCTTTCTTGCTGGAAAAGTTCGAGTCCATCAATGATTCTTTCATTGGACTCCATGTAAAGATCAAAATGCAATGTATTGTGATTAATATGCATGTATTATATAGGTCCCCTTTCTTCATGGATTTTTTTTTTCAAAGCTTTGATCCTCGTAGAAAGCTTTCATGGTTTTTTTTGCTTTTGTTTACCCGAACCACAACTTGTGATCTTGATAATTTAAAAGGGACAATCTTATATGATATCAGCATACCTCATTATTCGAAAACATTTATCTCAAAAATCATTACCTTTGCTTTTCATTTTTTGTTTTCCTAGAAGAGGAATCATTAAACCAACCCTATCATGTTTCTTGAGTTCCCCCAATCTAATTATGCCCCTAAGCATTGTATATTGTTTTTTTCTACTTGAGTTTTCATAAGGATGATATCATGTGGAAGAGTGTTTGGTTTTTTTAGAAGAGGTTGATGTCATAGGAAATTTTTAGAATTTTAAAGCAATTTGTATTCATTATTATTTTGCATGAATTTGGTATGCATTTGCCTTTATATTAATTACGGATTGTAATGGTTGTCCATAAATTTAACATGGGATAAATGAATCATTAGCCCATCATTACTTAAGCATGTTGACATAGGAATAACAAAATTGTTTATTATATAATTTGACTTTATCATATTTAAAATTATCAAAAACAATATCATAAAGGTTTCTTGAATTCTTTTCATGTAATAATAACTTTTATTATTTGTAACGTTAACCTAGAAAAAATAAATTATACAATAGTTGTTTGAGGATATAGACAAACAAATAATAAGAATTAGGAAAAATTACTCTTATAATCCTATAGTTTAGTTATTTTCTTACTTTATCTCTATTATTTTCATAGTTTTTAAACCCAATCCACGACTCAAATTCTAAGGTGTGGCTAGGTCACTAGATCGTCCGGGTCAATATTTTTTAAAAAATCAAAACGATATTATTTTAGTAATAAAAAAAGTCTAAGGGTTGCAACTAGATTTTTTATCGGGTCAGCCGGGTCATACCAAGTTTTTTCTTCCCTTGTTTTTTCTTCAACCTGGTCCGTTCCAGCCTCGAGTCAATCCGCTGGGCCGGGCCAGGTTTCAAAATTATGATTATTTTGAAAATTACACTTTAAATAAACTTTATAAATTGATAACACTTTACATCACTTAAACAAAAGTCAACAAAAAAACAATTATTTATAAAATTACCATTATATTTTATTTAATGACTAAAGAGTTTTTATATGAAATATTATAATTTTATAATTAAATTTAAAAAAATCATAATCATCATTATAGTTATTAAACTCAGATAAAGAATTAATCAAGTCTTAGGTCATACTAGGTGACCCGAGCAACCCAAGAAAATCAATTCGATTCAATTCCATACAAGGCAAATCCAGGAAGTGAAATCACCTTTCTTTAACCAACACATCAACTCTTTATTTCCATGTGGCAAGATCCCACAGGTTACCTTTATGTCTTATTCTAGGCGTTTAGTTTCTTTATCTCCCGCTTCGTCTTCTCCTCCCTCTCTCTCACTCTCTGTTTCATTTTCAGTTCTCTGCCAATCTAATCTCTGTAAGTCCCATTCTATCTTTCACCAAAGCTTTTTCTTATTCTTCCCTTTTGATTTGCTAAAGCAAAACCCTTTTCCTTTTTGTTTTCTCTGTGAAAAATGGAGAAAGATTATCCACTTCATCAGTGATATAGAGGGATTTAAATCCAATTTTCAAGAAATAAACACAGTTTTTTCGGGTTCTTGTAATCATAACTTGGACTAAAAAACTGTTGAGATCTCTCCTTTGCAGCATATAAACCAGTCTCCTGCCACCATTGCAACAACTCCTCTCCTTCACGTCACATCAAAACCACCAAAACAACCATCACCTTCACTAGTAACCCCGATCAACACAACAACCCCAACAACATGTTAATTAGTATTTTCAATTGAGAAAATTAACATGAACCCAGAACCCAGATTTAATAAGACCATGAAAAAATTGAAACCAACAGTTCATCACACTCTAGATTATCAAGAACAAAGAAAACCCTAGGTTGATAAAAACTCTTCCCTGTTAGCCTTTTACTTTTTTTTTCTTTTTTTTCAGGAGGAAGTACTTGAATCTGCCAAAAATAAAATGGGTGAGGAGAGAGGAGAAAATGAAAGATGAGAGGGTATTTGAATAGGAGATAGCTTGTGTTTTTTTTAAGTAAAAAGTATGTTTTTGTAGTTTTTAGAGGTAGTTATATTTAAAAGTTATTGTATTTTTTATAATAAACCACCACACCTCTAAACCAATCACTCTCGAATTTAAATTGCACCTCTTTAAAACTTTTAAAACTATGTGTAAGCAATCTACAAATTCGGCAATAATATAATATAAATAAGTATATTATGGTTATTTCATTCAATTTAAAAATTATGTTAACCCATGATATATATAAAATGTAATTTTTAAAAGAATAAAGTTAAAGTAAAAAATAAACTTAACAATGGGATAATGAGGGTAATTTTTCTTAAGAATTATCAATACGCAACTTCTCATTGTTTGTCACTAAAAGAAATGATAATAAAAATACAAAAAATGATAATTTATTTGACACACGTGGTATTTATATATTTTTACTTTATGTGGTGTGAGAACTTGAGTTGGTGTTTGGGCTCATTTTATATATAATTAATTTAAATAGGTTGAAGAATAATTAATCATCATTATCATTTCAGGTCTAATGTTTTTATTTTTAAAGTAAGGATTAGATCATGTTAGCAAAATTAGGTCTAAGTCATTGTTTTAGGTTTTGGTAGTCTTTTATCTTATGATAATTATATATAATAGTTTAGGTTAATTTTTAGCATGTAAATACAATATATATATATATATATATATATATATTTTTATCATAACAAGCAAATAAAATACAATTTATCTTAGGTAAAATGTTTTAGAATGATTTTTTTTTAACATAACTAACTTCTTACCTAAAATATCTAAACACCAATTAGGGATCTAGTTACCATAAAGTAGGTGACGATTTAATTTTTCTTAACTCTATCCCTTTTATTACACTTGGTTCACTGAGATGTCCTATACATATATTTTTTAATTTATGGTGTTAAACGAAAACATCATCTTTCTTTTTTTTCAGTTAAAAAGTTTTGAGAAATAAAAAATATAACCATAATATTAGTGATACGAACCAAGTTAGGTCCGAATTTGATATAAAATAATTGTTGATCAGTTTTGTAAGATTGAGAATATTTCTCAAATTGTACATCGAAACAAATTAAAATTTTATAGGAAGATACTAGACATATAAAAATGTATTTTGGTAAATTTTAAGGTTAAATGAAGTTCGGGAACATATTATGTCAGATGGTTAAAGTTATTAGACAAATCTTGTCAAATTTGTCAAATTAGACTTTTATGTACTGCGTAGGAGATACCTTGAGCTATATGTAGGAGTTTGCTTCTATTCAAGTTAGGTTGGAAACTAAACATCTCAAGCATTATAACCATATATGATAGACTCAGTAATTCATCCAGGTGAGAGAGAACGACGTATTTGAAGTCAAGACTGGAAATTTACCAAAAATATGCAAAAATTAGAGATTCAGTTACATGGAGAAATTTTAGCATGAAAAATTTGTTTTTATTATCCTATTTTATTTATTAATTTAGTGTTGAATAATTATTTTTAATTTGAGTTTGTTCTGGCCTATTAAACATTGTTTAGGAGTTTATTTCATTGTTAAGCTTATGTTAGTTAATTACTACTTTAGGCCAATTAACTTGTAACTCAAAAGGAGTTCATTAAGATTAGTTAGAGGAAACTATATTATGTTTTTTTAGCTACAAATTTCAGCAGCAAATTGAAGAATAAACATTAATTTTTCTTCTTTTTTTTGTATGTGGCAAAATAACATTTCCTTGCATAGATAAAGATCATATACTGATTTATAAAAAAATAAATGGTTTTATGACGTCATTCATATATTTAAGATTTTTAGATATAAAGTTATCTTTTAGTTCAATTTTTTTCCAATATCTTTGATTTTTAGGTACAAGGTTACCTCTATATCACTATTCTATCAAATTTAATTTTCAGTTTTTTGAACTATTATCTATTTTATTGAAGGTTGCTTTATTATGTGATCAAAAAATTTGCACTAGCTAATATCTTTTATACTTGTATGTTAATAGAACTTCATAATGTAACCGATTTTTTTTAATTGATTTCAAATTGACTCAAACTCATCTATGTATACATAACCTACCTTTATATGAGAATTAATGAGTTTTATTTGTGGAATAAATTATTGAAAAGATTAGTTGTTATATTAAAAACTACCTAATACTACTAATGTTGTCAATTATTTTTTTAAATAGAAAATTGTATTTTTTTGAATATAACATAAAACAATGATTTATTTATACTGTATTTAATATAATAAAATTATCATTCTTTTCAAAAAAAAAAAAAAAACTAGATATGAAAAACAAAAACAACAAATAACACCATCCACACCATGAACAAACATTACGGTGGAGGGAGCCCTCGTGGTTGACCCAATTAAAAAAACCCGAAAAAGGAAAAATAATTCCTCCTCGGTGCCTTCTCCCAAGAGCCTCAAAGGAGGAGAAACCCTCACCGGCTTCTTAGTTACAGACATGAATAAAATTAGAAAACCTTTTGGATTCATATCATAAATGACACTATGTTTTAACCTTGATTTTCTTGACAAGGAACCACCATTACAAACCCCTTCTTATTTTCTGATTTATAGTTTCTTAGTTTCTAACGGACATCTTATTTTTTCTTTTTACTAACCGATCAACAATGTCGAAACAATCACCAAGGATCATCCAAGGTCTTCTCAAACTCCACTACAATCATGTTTTTACTTCCAAGCCCTCACCTTTAACCACTCCTTCTCTTGCCTCTAGAATTTCTTCCACTTTTACCAGACCTTACTCAAATGCATCCTCAAATTTCACTCCTTTAAACTCTCAAATCCCATGTTTTACTTCAAAACCCACTTCTTCTAATCTGGGTTTATCTCAGTTTCTCTCCTGTACAAAACCCAATTCTTCATTTTCAAAAATGGGAGTTTTTTCTATGGGGTGAGGCAGTTTTCTTTCAAAGGTTCTTCGGATTTGGGGAAAAGGGTTGATGGGAATTTTGCAAAAAAGCTTCTTGAGAAGCCGGCCACTGCTGTTACTTCTGCTTTCTCGAGGTACCGTGAAGCTTTAGGGTTGCAAATTGATGCCTTTTTAAAGAGGAATTCCTTGTTTTTGTTCGGGGCAGGAGGAGTGATAATTTGTGCTTTGCTTTGGAGGATTATGTTTGGCATTGCTAATACTTTTGTTAGTCTATCTGAAGGCATGGCGAAGTATGGGTTTCTCGCCCTTTCATCCGCCATCGTTGCCTTTTCTGTGAGTTATTTTTCTAATCGTTTTACTGTGTTTTGTTATTTCTATTTGTGCAACGGAATTATTTTTGATTATAAGTGAGTGATGTCTCCTTTTGGATTATTGATGTGCGAACTAACTATAAAATTTATCTTGACTTTACGATTTTCCTAAATGTGATGAGCGGTTCACATACGTTAAGTTGTGGAATAGATAGATTTTTCTTTGGAGTACAAGCACGAGATGGGTTCTCCTGTTATTGTTATGGTAGTGCCTCTACCAACATTCTATGTTTGTACATGTTTTTGTGGATAACATAACTTGTTATAGGTGGTGCGTTTTTTACATCAAAGGCGTGGAGTGTTGTTTAAACACGAATCAGTGATGATTGTGGCAAAAGCACAGTCAATTTACTTTGCTTTCACTAAAAGGAAGTGAGTTACTAGAAGTTATCGCACCTCAAGTTTAGATGCAGTGATCAGGTGATGATTAAAGCTCTTAAGAATGAGACTCTAATCTTTTGATCAGTCTGTCATGCATTGAATATTCAAATTAATATCTCGACTATAATTGTTTCTACTGCTTATCAATACTGGCTGAGTCAAGTTTTTGAGTTTTGATGTCGAAGCTTTCTAGTCCTACCTAGGGGCTGAAGCTATATAATCCCACTCTTACAAATGCTAAATGTTGAAGCTATCTGTTCCAACTTAGGGGCATATAGTGTTTAAAACTGTAGGTTCGTAGGAAATAAGAGTCAAGATTTGAAACTGTCTAATCCTACTTAAGTGTCTCTGTGGGAGTGTTTAAGTTGAGACGCATAGGAAATTCTAGTCTCGGGCAATGAGCTAACTAGATGACCACATAAATGTTTTATTTATGTGGCAAAGGCTAAATGGTTATGCCTTTTGGTCAGTTTTCTCTTATTGCTGTTGAGGTTTGATTGTTTCTATCCAGTTTAAGTCTCCAACATTGTGGTTTCTTCTTCTATATTTTTCTTGCCTTTTTGCCTGCCCTGTCCTGTCCATGTCACCCATAGGAGAGAGTAACAATTGGGATTTTTCTTTCACATTTCAAATGTGACAGAATAGTGACTACAAAAACCATGGCTTGGATCTTGTTCACAAGGTTTTATACTTGGTGACACGTATGAGAATAGGGAGGAAATGAGAAAACAGAAATTGATGGCGACACCGAAAGGAAGGACACTTGAATTGATAAAATTTGTTTAAAAGCATAGCATGTCAACCATAGAAGAATCCTTTGATAGACTTAATTGCCTAGACTTCTAATTCCTTGGTACTCTCACACATTTTACTTTTCATTGTGTATGCTGACATGCCTTGCACATGGCACCCATATAGTCATTCTGTTTTATTTATTATTGAGGATGGATTGTTGAATACATGGTTAAAGTTTTTTTTAAAAACTATGCTGGTAAAAAGTAGTACTTTAAGAACAAATATCCAAAAGTAATGTTGTGTATGTAAACAATTTAAATAACTAAATCATTTTTCGTACAGGATTAATTCTAATATTAACATCAACATAAATCTATTTAATATTAATATCCACATTATACACGTGAAATAAATCAGTTAGTGAGAAAATCCAAATGCTATATTGTCAAAAAAACATAATGTTGTTTTCTTGTTAATTAATATGCTAAATAAATTTGCAGTGCAACAATTCAAGTTAGAAGCTTGGAATTTTTTTTAGTACTATATTTCATGAAGAATATTGCTTAAATTAAAATTTTCATTATGCTTGTTATATAATTAAAATCTATTTCATTGTTTTGAGTGAATAAAGTATTTTGGGATTTCATGCTTTGAAAATTTATTATAATAATGAGTGTTCAAATAATATTAAGTTTCATAGCAAATTGCAAAAGAGAAAAAAATATAGTTGGAATGTTTGAAGGTGCAAAAAATTAAAATAATTAGTCAATGTCTTCTAATGCCCTTATACAGAGGTACACGGTATTATTTGTATATTTGGTATCATTAACAATCTGATGGACAGTAGATTATAATAATGGGAAAACAGGATTTGTCAGGCTATAGAGATAAGCCAGAAGAGAAACAGACCTCACATAAATCCTACTAACACCCTGATCCACACAAGTCCCTTATTGAGTAAGAATGAGATTTGTAGCATGACATGTTAGAAAATTGAAAGTAGTAACAAATTGATAGAATTAGGCACCAATAATATGAAAGTAAAGCAACCATTATAAGAAGATTATGAATTCATGATCATATCAGATACTCTTACATGTATGATTCAAGATTAGAAACAGCATGCTCAAATTATAACAATTCAAATTGAGAAAAGAGCATAGATAAATATATAACCAGTTTAACAATATATATATATAATAAGTAAGTTGATAACAAAGATCAATACCAATGTTAGTCAGTTCTGATTTTTTCAATTTACAAGAAATATAATGTTGTTGTTTTTATAAGTGTTTAGAATTATAAGTAGTAAAACAATAGGATTCTTTGTATTGTAAATAGTATTAGAATTGGAAAATAGAAAAAGAACTCATATCTCTTAAGAATAAAATAAATAATTAACGTGTAGCTCTTAATTAGTATTAATATTGGAAATGAAATCTAAAGTTAGGATGCTATGATTTAGGACATATAATAATACAACTAAAACATGTATAAAATAATAATAATTATTTGAAAAAACAATAATAAAGAGCAAAATAAAATAAAATAAAATAAAGAGGGGCATTGCCTCAAAAGCTTACCCCAACCCCTAACCCAAACTCTGCCTTTATATATAGTATTGATAGATGGATTAAGTGAGGTTCTGAGACCGGATACTTCAAAACTTCTAATCCAGTCACATTAGATGACTTTAGGTGAGCTAACACCATTTTTTCTAGTCAAATATATACCCCCCCAAGAAACAACCATTAACGTAAAGAGATGCTTCTCAAATAAGATTGCAGTAGGGACCCTGTTGATCACTGAATTGCACTACTTACAGGTGATTAGCCCACCCCGAATTCTAACAGCTGGCACTAGGGATATGATTGCTTATTTCCCTCACTGTTTTTGATGCAACTAAGTTGCAGCATCATTGTTTCCAATGTAGCTTTCCCAGAACTAGCAGCTGGCATTCTCCTAGAATGCAGATTCTGCTAGTGTTCATGTTTCAAACCTAAAGCTTATGCTATATATAAAACAAGTTGGAAGTCATCATTATGGGTTGATCAAAATTGAAAGGTGCATCCTTAATCAGAAGTCCTTGAGTCTTTCTATTTATGGATTTTCCATATATTTAAAAGTACAGATTCTGTTGCAGTTTATCCCCAAACTATTGTTGGTTTTGTCTATGTACCATAAGCAATGATCAACTTACATGTTAACATTTGTGTGTTTTGTGTATCTATGTCACTGCTAAAGGGCCTGTATATCCGCTCAAGAATTACAATCAATCCTGATAAAGTTTATAGAATGGCCATGACAAAGCTGAACACCTCAGCTGGGATTCTTGAGGTTATGGGTGCTCCTCTCACAGGAACAGTATTAAGAGCCTATGTGATGTCAGGAGGTGGACTTATTCTAAAGAACTTTAAGCCAACTGTTAGGAGCAAGCGGTGTTTTCTCATCTTCCCAATACAAGGTTCTGAGAGAAAAGGTCTAGTCAGTGTTGAAGTTAAGAAGAAGAAAGGCCAGGTATGCTCGCTTTCTTTGTTTTGAACATCTGAATGCTCGCTTTCTTTGTTTTGAGCATCTGATCAGGCAATAGAATGTTTTTAAGAAATTAAAAATTGGAATCTATGATTATGATTCTTTGGGTCTTTCACTACTCATAAATCATAAATTGAGCTTCTCTTAAGTGGAGCAAATTGATTGCCACCCGTGTTGCTGTTGCATTAAACAGTAAATGAAGTTTTCTAACCACGTGAGTATCTGTGCAAGAGAGAGGGAAAGGGGGTTGTGGTTGGGAGGATTGTTGCATTAATTCATATTTGCATATTTCTATCAATTTAGAAGTTAGAAATTGTTATTGGCAGCAGCTTCTTATATGTATTATCCTGGAGCTCTGTGCACAAGTAATCCCAGAGCTGTCACTTATATGTATATATATGTGTGTGTGAGAAAATTTACATATTGATAAGGGTAAATGAACAACTTAACCCTTCTTATTCAAAAAACTGTTTTAAATTTCTGTGCAGTATGATATGAGGTTATTGGCTGTTGACATCCCCATGGCATCGGGACCTGATCAGCGATTATTTCTGATTGGAGACGAAGAAGAATACAAGGTTGGTGGTGGTTTGATATCTGAGCTGAGAGATCCTGTGGTGAAAGCAATGGCAGCAAGCAAGGAATTTGATGATCTTGATCAAATCGAGGAAGAGAAGGATGCTGAGAGGGAACTTCAGGAAGCTGAAAGAAAGCACCGTGAGGAAATTGAAAAGCTTGAAAAAGGTGGCTCCTAGTGCCTGTTTAGTAAATTGATGTTCGTTTCCCTTCCATTCATTCCTTTGTTTTTCATTTCCATGGATTTGTTTTGCTTAATGGAGGCCCATGGCTTGATGTACGGGCATCATGACTAGTATCACAGTTTGTGCAAAGTTTTCCTGAACTGCTAACGAGTCATCTTCAGAAATCTCAAAAGTTTTTGTACAATTGAAGTTGAGATGGCCCGTATGAGGCAATAAAAGCATACAACTGAGGCAGCCTTTCACACAGAAGGCATTTTTTCTGACATGGATCAGTTTCCTTGCCTTGCTTGCCAATTTACTCTGGAAATCTCTTGTAGCAATAATTTATGATTTTTCTTTAATGCTCTAAAATCATTCTAAGATAATCTGCTTTGGTTTATAGATTTAGACCTGGATTGCAATGGTTTCAGTACTGGAGACTAGATATCCATGTTGCCTGTGCATTTTTAGTTACATGCATGGTGTGCTTTTCTGTTTGTTAATTTAGTACTCCAGACTGATCTTGTTATAAAGCCTGTTGCATGCTAGGTTATTTCTCTTGATCCAGAAGCTGCCACTGGACCATTGTTAATTTTGCAGTCGTTTTTAGAAGTCACAAGTTCTGTGAAAGGTCTGCTTGTCAGCTAATTCATGGGATGGTTGATGTTTATCACCAACGTCTGGGGTGCAGTTGCTGATGCCTGATAGGTAATTATGACAACCACTGCATGATAACTGAACATCAGCAGTTTTGACATCTCTGGATTTGTAAGCACATGAAAGCTTCCGCACAAGTTCAAGACATCTAGCTTTTACACAATGTGCAACTTCACTGGTTATGGGCTCTAGTAGAGGACTGCATTTTTCTAACTTTTAATGCGTCTTCATTAAAGTCTTTCCTTTCCTCTACCATGTTTATATCCGCAACACAGAAGGTCCCCTATGTTTGTGGTTGCCGTTGCCATGACTTGAGTGAGGAAGGGAGGTAGGATTCATGACTTGATGCTCACACCCAACTACCAAGGACCTTCTGTGGAACCTGGTTTCCTCATTTGGTCCCATGGTGGATTCGTGTCTCTCAAGAACTGGATAAAACAGGACCTGTTTGTTTAAGCTGTGGTCATTCCGCTTAATTACTCGAGTCTTGTTCTCGTCTAAGTGGTTGGAAAATGACACTCAACTAGCAAAGACAACACGGTTTATTAAATTCCCAGCGGTCTATCTGTTTCAGCTCAAAACCTTGTTGGGCTCTTATCAAGGCAGGATCTTGTAATAAAGGAAACGGACCCCCTCCCCTTCCCATTGTCAGGAAAAGAAGGCAAGGACCCTACCATGTGAGCTCCAGTTTGTAGGTTGGATGTTGAGCATGGAGTCAAAACAAGTCATAACTCTCCATGCTTAAAATCATCATTCCTTTTTCCAGAAAATTTTCAAATTCATCATAATGTATTTGGAACCACAGGAAAGAAGTCATTATTATCGTTATTATTATGCCAATACATTGTAAGCTAATGGCAAACAAATACGCTCTAAACGCTTTCATAAAGGGTGACAAATTAAGAGCTCATGCTTAATTATTCATCATCTTCTGTCTGCTGGATTTCCCCTTGCCTGTACGTGTCAAAAAGAGGAGAGAGAGAGAGAAGAAGGAAATCTAATGTTAGCTATCCCTTAGTAAGCTCAAGGCAGTTTTGAATTCTTTCCCTCTGTCAAATATGATGGAAGTCTCATCATAGATTTTGACTAACATTCGTTGCCATAATTGAGTTTGTTGTCCGACACAGCTAAAATCTCAAGGCAAGAAAATGACATTGCAACAAACTCCCAGCTTACTGCCTATCCTACTGTCTTCACCATACTAGAACAAGATTACTTTTTAATTATGCTAGAGCAATATTAAATCTATGGATTTCTGTTCTTACATCACCTCTCCTTCTGTCTCTCTTTTTCATACACATAGAAGATAATAGATGAAAAAGCTACAGTTTCTTGTGAAGTTGAGAAGCGGCCTGTGAGCTCTACAAATTCATTGTGCTGTTCACAAGCTTTTCCTGGGTAATTTAAGGTTACATTTACTATTAATATGAAGCCGTATTGGACTTCAAATGCTTGCTGTGTCATTGTCAATGGTTGCATGCATAGAAGACACGGTTGTATTCCAATAAAAAAAAGAAAAACGGGACCAAACATGTTTCAATGAAGTCTTGCATAGTTTTTAAATGACGGAAAGAGAGAAACGAATAGCATATAGAGGCTTCAGTCCTAGTACTTTTGCAAGCATTTCACGTTGTTAATTCCTAGTTACAAAGACAGTCACACTGTCGGTTGTCTTGTTGATGGTCAAGAATGCATCTGCATGCTTATTCTTTTATTTTTCCCTTTTTAAACAAGATACAAGAAGTTTGATAACAATAAATAACCTCCATTTCTTTATTCATAGCTTGGTTTTTTTGCTTCTTGATAAAATTCTCATTTTGTCTTGAAAACTTGAATTAGAATTGGGGTTTTGCCTTGATTCAAGTTCTTCTGTACATCCATTATTGGGACTTGAAAGGAGTTTCAGACCTTAAATTCATGGTCAGCGATAATGCTTTTTGATCTGAATATTTAGACAGCAGCTGGGAGAATTACTAAGAATATATACAGTTGCTAGCCTATAAATTCGGTGACCCAAATTAGCATTCCATTACTATCATTATCACTTCCACCATTTTTTTTTTTTTTGTATTTTTGAGCTGGAGCGTCAACTGAAAGCACTTGAACTTGGTTCTCCTCTCAGTGTATTGCCCCTTTATTTCGTTTACCTTCTATTTACAGGAACTGATTTCAGGAAAGATTTTTGTATTCTGATTTTCCTGCAGGTACTTTTGGATATGCAAGGTAGAAGTTATTAGATTGAAAATTGTCATGTTTCCATGGTATAAGTCTCTATCTCCATAATATTTGTTTGTCACTTGCTAACTTTGAAAATATATTTTATGTTGTTATCAGCAAGTGATATCAGGCACACTTTCTTTAACATCCAACTGGATATCAATTATTTGCTCCTTTATTTTCTTTATGGTTACTTCCTGTGAGCTTCCCTCCTGCATGATTCCCAATCGATTTCTTCTTCTAATGGATAACGCAGGTTTACACAGCTCCATAGCTCAAATGAACAAGCATTAAATGAGATTCTGAATGAATGATAGTGACTTAGTGGCATCTGTTTCCTACTTTCTTAATACTGCTAGTTAGAACAATAGTGCTACTTTCTTTATGCAATGCCTTTTCTTTAACAAAAAAAAGGAGGAGAATTTAACTTTTTGCTTTCTCTTTACATCAATCTTTTTTTTTCCTCTTGGATTCTTTATCACCACTCTGCTTTTGACATGTGCTTCCTCTGGTAAGTGAGCTTTGCTTTCCCAAAAAAAAAAGTCAATCAACAACACCTTATTTATTATTTCTTCTTTTGTTCTAAAGTAAATTCAACTTTAACGTACAGTAATCTACTGTTGTGGTGAACGATCTCAGTAACTTCAACATTTCCACAGAACCATGTTCGGCTAACTTTTATCAATGTTCTGATTCACTGAACCAGGGGAGCACCGGGAGCTGCTGAAGCCAGAAACAAGCATAGTTCATTTCAAACTGAGCAACTATCAATGAAGCTCCTGTCCTCCATTTCCACAGTTGTTTTCCTTTTCTTCATGCTTCCAGTTGTTCCTCAGATTATAGCTGACCTGAATTCTGACAGACAAGCACTTCTTGACTTTGCTGCTGCTGTTCCACACATCCGGAAACTCAACTGGAATGCTTCTACCTCAGTTTGCACCTCCTGGGTTGGCATTTCGTGCAACAAAAATGGAACCGGGGTGGTTGCTGTCCATCTTCCAGGCGTTGGACTGTATGGCCCTATCCCAGCCAACACTATAGGAAGACTTAATTCTCTAAAGATTCTCAGTCTCCGATCCAATAGCCTCGATGGAAAGCTTCCTTCTGATATCCCCTCCCTCCCTTCCCTTCGGCACCTTTACCTGCAACAGAATAACTTCTCAGGCGTCTTCCCTGCCTTGCTCTCCCTTCAACTCAATGCCTTGGATCTTTCCTTTAACTCCTTCACTGGGAGCATTCCACCCACCATACAGAATCTGACTCAGCTCACTGCATTATACCTCCAAAACAATTCCATCTCCGGAGCCATACCCGATATCAACCTTCCAAGACTCGAGGCTTTAAATCTGAGCTTTAACTATTTCAATGGTACAATTCCATCATCTTTCCAGAAGTTCTCCTATTATTCATTCGTTGGGAACTCTCTATTATGTGGACTGCCTCTCAAGCGTTGCCCCACCATCTCCTCTTCACCTTCTCCTTCCCCAAATGACTTTCTCAACCCCCCAACAAAGCCCCAATCTCACACTGCTTCCAACAAGAAACTTGGTTCAAATTCTATAATTGCTATAGCAATTGGGGGATCAGCTGTGCTGTTTCTCATAATTATGGTTATCTTCGTTTGCTTCTTGAAAAGAAAAGACGGGGCAAGAAACACAGTATTGAAAGGGAAGGCTGAGAGCGAGAAGCCTAAGGATTTTGGTAGTGGGGTGCAGGAGGCTGAGAAGAACAAACTGTTCTTCTTTGAAGGCTGTTCTTATAGCTTTGATCTCGAGGATTTGTTGAGGGCTTCAGCTGAAGTTCTTGGTAAAGGGAGTTATGGAACAGCCTACAAGGCAGTTTTGGAGGACGGGACATCAGTGGTGGTGAAAAGGTTGAAGGAAGTTGCTGCTGGAAAGAAGGAATTTGAGCAACAGATGGAAGTTATAGGGAGAATTGGACAGCACCCTAATATTGTTCCACTCCGTGCTTATTACTACTCCAAAGATGAGAAGCTTCTAGTTCACAACTACATGTCAGCAGGCAGCTTATCTGCATTCCTGCATGGTAAGCTGTCTTTTAGCTCAATTATAATGAACAAGTTTTGTTTTCCTTTCCTCCACATTTTTTTTTTGCATTACTTCCATCACCTGGCATTAGAAATTTGTGCAAGGCAGATCAAAATTTTCTACTTGTGATTTTTATCCAGGGAAATTTTTCACCTAGTAACGACTGCTTGAGAACAAGCAAGACCAATGTTCACTAGTTTAATGAGAACCAGAAAATGGTTTAAACTTCAGCCAGTGAGTTTTATCCTTTTAGGAGCTGTGTTTGGTTCTGTGAGAAACATGTTTTCCCAAATGAAAACGGTAGAAGGTTAGGGATCTCATCTATCATACAACAGTTCTGCATCAAGTTGTTTCTGGCAGTCTAGCACAAAGTAGTCATACTGCTCTTTTGATTTATTGACTAGAGTTACACATTAACAATGGCTTAAACCATGAAAGTTAAAAGCCCTTGCAGAGAAGATTTACAGCATTTGTAGAAGAAAATTTTGTTAAATTAGTGAAGAATACCAAATAGGCTAATAACAATTGATCGAATTCCCTAGAATCGATTATGAGATTGGGTGTCATTAACAGCCAGAAAAAGACAGTTATGGTACTCTAAAATTCCTCATGATGAAGTTTAGCTAACTATACCCATCTATACTTTTGGTTTTTGCCGATTGCTGCAGAATAATGTACTTTTTGATTGAATCGATCTCAATGGTGGTTTTTTTATTCTTGAAAAAACCTTGAGAGTTATCACATTCTGATGAATCACTTTATTAGTACAGTTGTTTGGAACTAGGTAACAATATCAAATAATGTGGAACCTCTCAGTTTATTTAAAATGATGTAAATTGGTTGCTTGGTGTGCTGTAATCTGCATAATTACCATAACATTTGTATAAATCAAACCTTTTCAGCTTACTTCAACTTTGCTATGCCTGTAACTAGGACAATTTGACTGCACTCCCTTGTATTATCATTTGTCTCTCATATAAATTTTATACTTCTTCCCCGTGCTCTTTTTGCATGGAAATAATAGGCAATAGGGCTGGAGGTAGAACTTCACTGGATTGGAATGCAAGAGTGAAGATATGCCTTGGGACTGCCAGGGGAATTGCCCAAATTCATTCTGAAGGTGGTGCCAAATTTTTCCACGGTAACATCAAGGCTTCCAATGTACTCCTCACCCCAGATCTTGATGGGTGCATCTCTGATGTTGGATTGGCTCCTCTGATGAACTTCCCCACAACCATGTATAGAACCATTGGATATCGTGCTCCGGAGGTGATTGAAACACGCAAAGCCTCTCAGAAATCTGATGTTTATAGTTTTGGGGTGCTCCTCCTGGAAATGCTGACCGGGAAAGCCCCACTACAAGTTCCAGGGCATGACAGTGTGGTTGATCTTCCAAGATGGGTGCGGTCTGTTGTCAGAGAAGAATGGACTGCAGAGGTTTTTGATGTTGAGCTTGTAAGGCACCAACATATTGAAGAGGAAATGGTGCAGATGCTTCAGATTGCTTTGGCTTGTGTGGCAAAAGCACCAGATATGCGTCCCAAAATGGATGAAGTTGTTAGGATGATAGAAGAAATTCAACATTCTGACTCGAAGAACAGGTCATCCTCCGATGCCGAGTCTAATGTCCAAACTCCATGAGAGTTTAAATTTTTCGCGTTATGGAAATGATATATCAGATGCTGTCTGATATGGTAAGGCGATATGCATGAATGCATCATGCGCACATGCTAAGCCTTAACCTCTCAATGTATCCATACTTCACCACGAATTGTACTACTTGAATCCTGTAGAAGATTTTTAGAATTAATCTTCGGAGAAATAAACTTCCTGCCCCTTGATTTCTTGTAAGCGAACTATTTTCCAACTATTATAAGCTGGCTGATATGCTTTAACTGATCTGCAGAATCCATGAAACTGAAGCTTCCTTATGCTAGGCTGAAATTCAAGATAACTTTACAGAGAATTAACTGTGTTGCCACTTAACCTCCTAAAATATCAGCCATTTTCAGGCTAATCAACTTGATAAAATAGATATATTTCACACTACAGATAATCCATGAAATCAATGAACATGATGCAGTAAATTAATTCGAAAGAGATGAAAGATAATTTTCCAGATGGCTGAGATTAAGCATTTCACAAGGGTAAGGTGAGGCTTTGTAAATGCATATTGCATATTAACAACCACTCTGGTTAATAACGCCATGACCAAAAAAAGGAGGTCGCAGGATAGAAATAAAAGGCCATAAAAGGTCTATTAAATAGGGAATTGTTTTACTAGCAGCCCTTTGTTTATTCGGTGGTTATAGTAGAATATGTCGGTAGTTTACAGCAAACAACCCAAACGTGGAAACTTGGGTCATGGCGTTATTTCTGATAAGGCCTTAATGACATGATCTTGTGGTGAAATCCTGGATACACTACATATCAGAATCAATTGGATCCAAAGGTAAAACTTCTCTTCATGCCTCTATTCTTTTCTTTGTTTGGACTGCTCTAGCTGTTTCATTGGTTTCTTCTCCATCATTTGAATCTTTTGATGATAATTAACATAAGAAATGATCTCATTTAGGTAATGCGTAAATGTCTGACAAATTTTTCCAAAACTGTAATTTCCAATTGTTATTGCTTGTAAGTCAACAATCTGGTTGAGATGAAATGCATCCACCGAAATTTAAATGGTTTTGCTGTCTAGGCAAGAAAGAGGAAGACTACATTACTGTTTTGCAAAGCTTTGGACGGCTTAATGTTGTCATTGCTAATGTAAAAGGGGAAAAGAAGGAATGGGAGAAACATTTTACCTTAAAGAGAGAAAAGATAGGTATAAGATAATGAAACATGCTTTAACTGATCTGCAGAATCCATGAAACTGAAGCTTCCTTATGCTAGGCTGAAATTCAGGATAACTTTACAGAGAATTAACTGTGTTGCCACTTAACCTCCTAAAATATCAGCCATTTTCAGGCTAATCAACTTGATAAAATTGATATATTTCACACTACAGATAATCAATGAAATCAATGAACATGATGCAGTAAATTAATTCAAAAGAGATGAAAAAAGCATTTCACAAGGGTAAGGTGAGGCTTTGTAAATGCATATTGCATGTTAACAACCACTCTGGTTAATAACACCATGACCAAAAAAAGGAGGTCGTAGGATAGAAATAGAAGGCCATAAGTCTATTAGATAGGGAATTGTTTTACTAGCAGCCCTTTGTTTATTCGTTGGTTATAGTAGAATATGTCGTTAGTTTACAGCAAACAACCCAAACGTGGAAACTTGAAATGGCAACACACCCCCTGAAGGGAAGGACACCTATAGTCTCTAGCATTTCTCTTTCTCTGTTGAAAGTTTTACGGGATCTTTGACTGCCCATGTTGTCTATTTCTGATAAGGCCTTAATGACATGATCTTGTGGTGAAATCCTGGATACACTACATATCAGAATCAATTGGATCCTAAGGTAAAACTTCTCTTCATGCCTCTATTCTTTTCTTTGTTTGGACTGCTCTAGCTGTTTGAATCTTTTGATGATAATTAACATAAGAAATGATCTCATTCAGGTAATGCGTAAATGTCTTACAAATTTTTCCAAAACTGTAATTTCCAATTGTTATTGCTTGTAAGTCAACAATCTGGTTGAGATGAAATGCATCCACCAAAATCTAAATGGTTTTGCTGTCTCGGCAAGAAAGAGGAAGACTACATTACTGTTTTGCAAAGCTTTGGACAGCTTAATGTTGTCATTGCTAATGTAAGAGGGGAAAAGAAGGAATGGGAGAAACATTTTACCATAAAGAGAGAAAAGATAGGTATAAGATAATGAAAATCCGCAGAAGATTAGGGGAGTTTATTTTGCATTTCGAGCCAAAAATAATGGAACTGGATTTTACTCTTTTGGTTTAAAAGATGATACATAAAGAGAACTTATGCCATGTATCTCTAGTGCCTTTTGTGTTTTACCTGGAAGAAAAAAGAAAAAGAACTGCAACAGATCTGATGGATACTCTCTTTTAGGAACCTGCTGTAATCGCAAATCCATCACCAGGGTGTAATGGGACATTGTTGGTCCACGGTGAGTCTCTTTAAACAAGCTGAAAAGAACTATGCTCATCTCTCCTCCTGATATTCTTCATGTATAAGTGATCTTCATTCTATAATGCTCTTGCTGTTTTAAGGCTCCTGCTGGCTGTTGTGACTTCTTTTGCAGTGAATCTTGATTCTCAGCTTTGTTTTTGTTGAATAGAGCCTGATCAAGTTTACCTTTTGAAACCTTGACCCCTCTTCATTTCCATGTTCAGTTTCTTCAAACCTCTCAATATGTATATATTTCGACTTGGATGACAAATGGTTGTAGGGTTGACAATCCACAATGTCTTGTTTCTTGATGAAAACTATGATGGTGTCAGTTAACAAATCAAAGTATTTGTCAAGAATGCCTAGATTTAAGACCACCTCTTGACTTCTCTAAACAGAACTTTCAATGGGTTTTCCACTTAATATGTATTTCCATAAACCTAAAAGAATCTAGAAGATAATCTAGACCAGTATGATCAGCTGTAACACAAGGCATTATTTAGCTCTTGAACTCACAGCCTCTGTCCTATACCTACATATCATCACCTTAAAATACATGAAGTTTTCAGGCTCCAGCTTATCAGGGTTTTAATCGAAAGTTCTTTCATTTTTTAAGAAACCTGGCTTGCCAGTTTTCAACCATTTATCAAGTAATCATGCTTCGGATGCTAATGTACATGGTAACCCATATTTAGACACGGTCCATCATCCTCGATATATCATTCAACATATTGAGGATAACTCTTGCAGGTCTGCGTTTGTTGTAATAATTGTCATAGAGGTAATGACGAAAGTGTTCATCAAGAGAATTATCGTAAAGAATTTGCCAGTAGAAATGTTCACCTTCTTACCACTATGGAGAAATGGAATGAAAACATATCAGAAGCAAGTAGGGATGGGAAGATTGTAAGTTCTTAACACTTGGCTACCTTTTATGTTTACCTTCTTTCCATTTTCCTTTTCCCCACATCTCCTGAATTCAGTCATTACAGGGTGACAAATTCATATGGATGCTCTGGTAGTATTCAGATGTAACTGTCATCATTTACATGTCTAATTTCTCACATTGGTAATTTTTCCCCTCACCTGTCCAACAGGTGGTAGTAAATTTCAGTGCATTGTGGTGTGCTCCATGTAAAACAACTGCACAAGCTTTCTGCGAGCTTGCGGATAAATATTCCTCCGTCGTATTTCTAACAGTTGATGTTGATGAGCTTGCAGTAAGTAAAACATGTTTTTACTGTTAGCCTTAGGTAACAGAGAATGAAGATCAATGCACGACAAGGCTGTCAAGAATTTCTCTCTACTTTTACACGAACTCTCATTCACCCTTACAATTTAAAAGACAAAAGTCAAGACTTACATCTATATGCATGGTGATGAAATTATACTTGAGCTGTAATAATTCGTCGATGCCTATTTGAAACACAAATATGAATTTCTGCATCAGGTTCTCATATGTGATCAACACATAGCAATATATTAATATGTTTGATTCAGTTTTTTAGTGTGTTCAATAGATAGAGATTAGTCAGAGAACATATTTGATAAGTGAAATGTGCTGTCTGATTGGATGCAGGAACTGAGTACTTCATGGGAAATTAAAGCAACTCCAACATTCTTCTTCCTTAAAGATGGGCGACAAGTTGACAAACTTGTCGGAGGAAACATGCCGGAGCTCCAGAGGAAGACTGCTGCTATTGTCAATCTTGAGTCTAGGTCACGCAATTGACTCTTATTCCTGAAAACTGGCTTATTTTCCATTCCATTCTCCAATCAGAATTTCTGTTACCATGTAGTAGTGTCAGAAACCACTGCCAGGTACTGGTATATCAAGTTTTGAAAAATCTGATATTTGCACGTGAGATATGAGAGCATTGGTTTTTCAGACAAAAGTGAAAAACTGTGTACTCAGTAGGGTGTTTAGAGCAGGAAAAACACAAAGAAAAGTTGCAAATTCTTGATGGATATTGCTGTGCATCCTGACTGTACCAGTGGTTTTGTCAGAAATTGAGAGAAGAAGGGATGCATCATGGAAAGCATCTTTCTTCTACTACCCTCATATGAGGGGAAGTCTCATGGATCTGAGAGTGCTCATGGACTTGGATTGCATTACTTTCAAGATGTTTATTTATATTAGTCAAGTGATAATTCTAGAGACTTAAGGATAACCACATCATTAATGCATTGAACCTGTAAGACCTACAAGGGCTATTTGGAAAACTCAACTTAACATTATTCTAGATTTCAACATTAATTCCAACAGGATTTGCTTCATATGCTCATCATCAGGAATTGTCTGTAATCATTAAAATGATTTCATTCAACCATGCCAAGGAGATCATGATCCGATTATATATACTCAAATTTAGCGTTCTGTTGATTCTAGACGTGTCGAGAGTAAACACTTGAAACGAGCCATGGTTGAAGATGTTACCAAGATCCTGAAGGGTTCTCCTATTGCATGAATTTTCAACATTTCCATGGTAATATGCACTCACCATCGAAGCCTATACTCTATCCAAGTTTCCGCAAGAATTACACCCATCCTTCCTTTTCATATCAGCTGCTTCTTGTTCAGACATCTTCTATCTACATAAAAGAGTCCAGGGAAAAATTAAAATTCTATCGTTTATACAGCAAACACAAACTGCCTGGAGTCCTTGTCAATTTAGCAAAAATGAACTGTTCACATTTTAACATGAAAATGGTGACTGATGATATGAGAGGCAGAGTCTTAATAATGTCTCTTTTTCAATTTTTCTATGCTATTAGACATTAATGTATGAAGTATATAGCAGATATAATGTCACCGCAATCCTCTATATAGATTACCAACGTGGACAAAAAATCAAACTAGAAGCATAATGTACTTAGGAGAGACTATATTTTGCAAGCTTACATAGTTACCTGTCTATTGGATTTCTAAATGACCATCATCTAAAGTTGACTTGCTTAACTTGCTAAATCTGCAAAGGTAAGAGGTACATCAAAATAGTACAGGAGAAGAAGAGCTGGTATTTCTGCTAATATTTTTCTCTCGTCTGTTTATAACGTTGAAAATCTTTGCATTTAAAAGTTCACCATTTCAGTTCTTACCCACCATGATGATGCTTCCTGAAATGAGGTGCTATACCAATCACCAAAGTCTTGAACCACCATCCAGTGGAAATCTTCAGACAGCCCATAAGACCCAAAAGCAACTATGATCACCTTTCAAAGGTTGGATTGATCCACATGAACATCATCATGGTAAGAATTGTGTAAGGAAATTCTTTCTGTGCGATGGCACCAGGTCTCTTGACGTTCCCTTTCAATTTGAATCTAGGTGGATAAAGTGTATCATGATTGTGTGATTGCAACTCATTTTCTAGAAAAGATGAGCATATTGGAGTAGCAATTTTTACAGTAAGACCATATCCACAGTGATGATCTTAAGTAGAATTTCTAAGGTGTAGGTGGTTTATCAGAAGTAGCACATACACTGACAAGCACGAGAGCAGGCATCAGAGAGGTGCATTAGTGCCGAAGAGCAAAAAGTTTATTAAGGTGGATGAGTGTTTGGTAATCAAGTAGGCATTTATAAACATTGCCTTTGTTGGCATGGAATGATGGATCATATGGACAACCTCAAGTCAACCCTCCCCCTTTATTTACTAGACTGTCTCGAAGATACCAGATGGAAGATGGTTTTCGAAGTTCCCGAGCTGAATAGCTAAAAGAAGGATTTATGGTGTTAGCAATTTGCTTCCAAGTTAAACAGCTGCTTCATACTGGAAACCTGGGACCACACAAGCCAGTTCAGCTCCAAGTTTTCAAGGTTCCTGTCGTTTGTGGGTTGTGTAGCATAAAAAGTTTCAAGGATTATACACGTACAAGATTCAAATACAACGAAAAAGAAAAAAAAATGAAAGTCATCAAAGTTTCAGGGAAAGAGGGGCCATCTTCCAATGACTCCATTAGTCATTGGTTTCTCCATCTCATTGTAAGAGATCTGTTGTACGGTATTTAGCATATATGCTAAGCATATACTGTAAGGATATCCAGGAAAACTTCGGAGAAATCCCAGACACAAAATAGACAGATATCAACCGAGCGAGCATTCCTAAAACGCTGAAGAAAAATGAATTATGCTTCAGACAAAATCTTTTAAATGGAGAAAATACTTAAATTAGCAGTGATCCTGGCAACTAGCTGTGCTAAAAACATTGACTGATACCCGATACAGTAACAGACAATCAGGAAATGATTGCGAAGTTGAGATGTGTCTTGGGAATAAAGAATCTTAAGACTAACAGCCAAGGCAAAGAGTGTTTATCTCTCTTTCTTCATCCTGATGTCTTGGTAATGACGGGTTTCTTTTTATAAATAAAGACGTTAGCCACAACGAGACTTTCTTGTGTTACCAGTGTCCTGCATCCATACAGGACAAAAACCGCCATCCCTGACACGCTCAATTCCCTGCCTTATATTATGCATTGACTCCCTGTGCATCTCAAACACATCTCAACTTCTCAAATCAGCTAGGAGAAATTATTACCCCAAGCATGTCAGACGGAACTCGAGCTGTCTTTTCAGCTCTTGACAATGCCAAGACCCAACTCTACCATTTCAAGGCAATTGTTATAGCGGGTATGGGATTTTTCACTGATGCTTATGATCTCTTTTGCATCACTGCTGTAACCAAGCTTATCGGCCGCCTATGCTACTTTGACCCAGCTAAAGGCGCCTCAGGTAAGCTTCCGGTAAATATCAACAATGCGATAACTGGAGTTGCTTTATGTGGAACCCTAGCAGGGCAACTCTTCTTTGGGTGGCTGGGGGATAAACTTGGTAGGAAGAAAGTTTACGGCATCACTCTAGTTACTATGGTGGGGTGCGCCTTAGCTTCGGGTCCACAGCTACGAGTGTGATCGGAAGTCTCTGCTTCTTCCGGTTCTGGCTTGGTTTTGGGATTGGAGGAGACTATCCGCTCTCACCTGTGATTATGTCTGAATATGCCATTCAAAAAACTCGTGGAGCATTCATTGCAGCCGTCTTTGCAATGCAAGGAGTAGGAATTCTGTTCGCAGGAGCTGTATCCACAATTGTCTCCAAGGCATTCTTGAGTGCTTTCCCATCTCAGCCATTTAGTAAAGTCAATGTGCGATCAACTGTTCTGAATTAAAGGAATAGAAAAAGGCTAGAAAGTCCTTGTAGGTTTAGATATAGGAATAAATGAATGAAGGGTATTGTAGTAATTTAATAAATATAAATAGACAGAAAAAAGGGATCTGAAAATTTTGAGAGAGAACTGGCAAGAGAGAAGGAAGGAAAAAGAAGAAGAAGAGAAAAGAGAGGAAAATAAGAGAAAAGGAAAAGGAGTTGGAGGAAATAAGTTTAAAGGTAAGATTTAGGTTGTTAAATATGTAAATATGTGTTATTGAAGTTTAAATTTTGGTTTTGATGAATGTTAGGGTTTTGAGAATTATGTTTATGGTTTATTGATGGATTAATTTGAATGTTACATGGTTGATTATTGTGGGTAATGGATTGTTAAGTTGAATTTGAGAGATTGTAGATAAAAATAATGATTTTGAGTTATGGTTTTATTTGAATGGTGAATTTGTGTTAGAAATCAGGGTGTAACAGTAGGTAATCTGTGAAAATTATGGGTTTGAGGTTGAAGATGATGAAAATTCAATTTGGTCCCTCAATTTGCAAAAATTATAGTTTAGTCCCCAAACTTTGGAAAAATTACAAATTGGTCCCTGGAGCATATTCCGAGATTCTGAATAGAATAAAATACGAATTATGGGCAGAATTACTGTATAGTTATGAAATTTTAACACTTTCAATTTGGTCCTCCAATTTGATAAAAATTACCATTTGACCCTAAAAATTTGGTAAAATTCCAGAATGGTCCCTGGAGCATATTCCGAGATTCTGAACAGAATACATTAATTATGGACAGAATTACTGTATATCATGGATTTAACACTTTCAATTTAGTCCTCCAATTTGACAAAAAGTACGATTTGACCCTAAAAATTTAAAAATTCCAGAATGATCCCTGAGCATAATGATTCCTGGACAGAATTGAGGATTAATTAAGGTCAGAATTTCAGTATATTCATGGATTTATGAATTTCAGTTTGGTCCTCCATTGATGAAAGTTACAATTTGGCCCTAAAAATATGGAAAAATTCCAGATTAGTCCCTAGCTGTAATATTAGCTTTTTCAGATTAGTTTGATGAATAATTAAGGGTTATTTAGTGAATTATTACCAATTTTATTATTTTATTATGGATTAGATTTCGGGAAAACCGTTAGATTTTGGGTTTTTAAGAAAATTGACTAGTTAGTTCAAAACATATAGGGTTACGGAATACACCCTTAGTTAAATGTATTAAATATGTTAAATGTTCTTTCGAGTATGTCTCCTTTGTATTCAGATAATCCTGATATTCTACCGGCAGGACGTCAGTAGATTTCCTTCGGTTTCAGCTTGTGTGTGCTGTTTGCTTTTGAGTCAGGTGAGTGGATAATTTTCCATATGCATGAGAAATATTATAAATATTTGATTTGTTAATATGAATTGGATCATGCTTCTTGATAATATATATATGCTGATTATTATCCTTGATATGATAAAGCATGATCAATTATTGAATCTGATTTCTTGATATGAACCAATATGATTTGACTTCTGAATTGATAGCTCCTCATTTGATGGATGTCATGAGTTGAGCTTTGAGATATGAATATGTTTGTTTGATTATGATTATGAACCTATGGTATGTCAGTCAGAATACCCATGCTAACAGGGTAGTGTTAGTCTTTGTGCACATCGTATCTGAACCCTAGTTGGTCGGGGGAGTCACCAACCTGTGTGGACTGATCATCCCACAGTACGGAGCCTCATGCTCATTGCATTTTGATTTTCTGACGAGTTTTACCATATGATATTCTTGTTATGGCCTATTTGATAAACCTTCGTATAAGAACTAAAGCCATACTTGTATATATATTCTCATTGTTATATTACCTCGTGTGTGTATATTGAATTATCTACTCACTGAGTTGTTGAACTCACCCTCTCATTATTTATCCTTTTCAGGCTTATAGCTTGATAGCAGGTTACTTTTGTTGAACCTTCGAACCTGCCTTTTGGTTGTAATTTGTACCTTCCTTTTGTGTCAAGTTAGTGCTCCAAAACTATGAAATATATTAACTCTTGTATTAAGACAATTCGAATTATATTATGAAGTTAGGTTTGTTGTTAATGCTGCGTTGAACTCTGATTGAGTTGTTTAAAGGATTGTATGTAAGTTTGGGTTCGCATAGGTATGGAACCTTGGAGGGGAACCTTGCCTATGTGCCGGTCATGGATCCGGGATTCGGGTCGTGACAAACTTGGTATCAGAGCTTTAGGTTAAAGAAACAATAGTATAGTTAATTTCATAATAAGTGGAGCATTAGGATTCGTATCGTCTTGTTTGTTGTTTTTGAAAATTTGAATTCTCATCAAGCATGTCTTCTTCCTTGTGATAGATATGCTTTCCTATAATTCTGTGATAATTATCATGCTATTGTTCTAGCATGACTTAAGTGCTCTCACTATTATTTTAGGAAATGCCGAGGAATAGACAAATAGCTGATACTATTAGAGTAAATGATGATCAGGATAATGTTCCTATTGTGCGGTTGAGAACTGCAAGGTAGAGAAGAAGGCGTGGTGCACCCGTGCCTCAACATGTTGAGGAGGTACCTCCATCAGTGGAGGAAGAGCCTCAGGAGATAGAAGAGGAAAATATGGTTGATGAAACAGGTGTGGGGGTAGCTGACCCTGAGCCTGTTACAGAGTTTCAACAACTTAGCCAGGTTGTGCGGACCTGGATAGAGTTTACTATGGAGAGAGATAGAAGAAGGGATAGAGATGTACCCTCGACATCCCACACTGTTCAGGGAGTTAATGTGCCGTTGAATGACTTCATGAAGTTGGCACCTCCTATTTTTACTGGGATGGATAGTTCAGAGGATCCTTAGAGGTTCCTAGATGATATTTGGCGACGGTGTGAAGCTTTGGGATGTATAGACCATTGAGCTGTGAGTTTGGCATCGTTCAGGTTGGAAGGATATGTGGCGATCTCTTGGTTTGAGTATAGGAAAAGAGCAAGGCCACTAGAGGCTTTGTGGACATAGAAAGAGTTTAGCTTCATGTTTTTAGACAGGTTTCTCCCTTAGAGCATCAGGGATGCTCGACTTTATGAGTTTGAGAGGCTATCTCAGGGGAGCATATATGACAGTGGATGAGTATGATCTGAAGTTCACTCAGCTGTCTAGGTATGCAGAATATCTTCTATCCACTAAGGAGTGGAGGGTGAAGAGGTTCATTAGAGGACTCAAATCCTTTATGTATAAGGTGATGGTGTCACATGTGTTTCCATCCTACTCATTAGTTGTTGATAGCGCCAAGTTGATAGAGGCACGAGAAATAGAGGACATGGTTGCTAGCTAGTCTAAGAGGCCTAGAGAAGAGGGTTAGTCTTTTAGGCAACAAAGATTAAGTACATGCCAGTCTAGGGGACGAAGTGGCCGTCTATGGGTTTAAAGGAGGTTTAGACAGAGACCGTCAGTTAGTGGCTCAAGCGGTCAGAGTGGCAGTAGTGGTACTCAGAGTTTAGTTTAGACTACACCTCGTAGTTTATTTGTTTCATATAGGGATAGTTCTTCATGTTAACATTGTGGAGGAGGTCATACTAGTACAGAGTGCTACAAAAGAACTGGGGCTTGTTTTAGTTGTGACCAGATAGGTCATAAGATCAGAGAGTGCCCGAGGAGACAGTTGTCCACTTCAGGGTTATCTGCTTCAGTCCAGCATCCTATTTAGGCACCATCGACGAGCCAGTCTGTGGCTCATGGGGGTAGAGGTTTTGGTGGTCGTGGTCAGAGAGGTTGAGGTGCAGGTGATAGAGGTCAGATACAACAAGGTTAAGAGCATGCCAAAGGTTTTGCCTTGACTCAGCAGGATGCTCAGGCATCCAACATAGTTGTTTCATGTATTCTTCCTGTTTGCTCTTTTGAAGCAAAAGTTTTGTTTGATACGGGTGCAACTCATTCATTTGTGTCTCCATATTTTGCTATGAGGTTAGATAAACAACCAACCTTGTTAAAATCCCCAATTTTAATTTCTACTCCTTTAGATGAATTAATATTAGTGAAGTATGTGTATCTGGATTGTGAAATAGAGATTGGAGATAAGATCTTTATGGGAGACTTAAATGTCTTAAATATGGTTGATTTTGATGTGATTTTAGGAATGGATTGGTTAGCAAAGCATAGGGCTTCGGTAAATTGTTGGCGTAAGAAAATAATATTTGATCCAGATGAAGAAGTTGGGTTGGTATTTTAAGGAGATAAGATTGGGTCTCCATCAATTATGTTATCAGCTATCTCGAGGAAAATGGCTCGAAAAGGAGTACAATGCTACCTAGCATATATAGTGGATGTAGAGAAAGAAGTTCCTCAATTAGACTAAGTCCCTATAGTTAGGGAGTTTATTGATGTCTTTCCCGATGACTTACCTGGATTGCCTTTGTATAAAGAGATTGAGTTTTGTATTGATTTGGTTCCGGGTACCGAACCAATATCAATGGCACCATATAGAATGGCGCTAGCAGAATTGAGGGAGCTAAATGAGCAACTGCAGGATTTGTTGGATAAAAAATTTATTCGACCAAGTGTGTCCCCTTGGGGAGCCCCAATGTTTTTTGTGAAGAAGAAAGATCGGTTATTGAGGTTGTGTATAGATTATAGGCAACTGAATCGGGTGACAGTTCGAAATAGATACCCACTCCCTCGTATAGATGATTTGTTTAATCAGTTACAGGGAGCTCAATTCTTTTCTAAGATTGATCTTCGATCTAGGTATCATCAGTTAAGGATTAGGCAGACATTTCAAAGACAACTTTAAGAATTCGATATGGTCATTATGAGTTTTTAGTGATGTCTTTTGGGTTGACAAATGCACCAGCAACTTTTATGGATTTGATGAATAGACTGTTTGGCCAGTTTATTAATCAATTTGTGATAGTTTTTATTGTGATATTTTGGTGTATTCGAGGTCTAGAGAGGAGCATGAGCAGCACTTGAGAATGGTGCTTCAAACTCTGCGAGATCACCAGTTGTATGGCAAGTTCTTAAAGAGTGAGTTTTGGTTGGAAAGTGTAGCATTTCTTGGGCATGTAGTGTCAAGGAATGGGATTGAGGTTGATCCTCAAAAGATTGAAGCAATTAGGTAGTGGTTAGGCCTACTTCGGCGATAGAGATTAGAAGTTTTTTAGGTTTGGCTGGCTACTATCGGAGGTTTGTGGAGAAATTTTCTCGGATTTTTGCACCATTGACTAAGTTAACGCAGAAAAATGTTAAGTTTTAGTGGTTTGAAGCTTATGAGAAAAGTTTCTTAGAGTTGAAAGAGAGATTAACTACAACGTCTATTCTAGTAGTACCATCAAGTTCTGGTGGTTACACAGTGTATTGTGATGCTTCAATAGTGGGGTTAGGATATGTTCTAATGCAGCATGGCAAGGTTATTGCATATGCTTCACGATAGCTGAAGAAGCATGAACAGAACTATCCTACACATGATTTAGAGATAGCGGCTGTAATTTTTGCTTTGAAGATTTGGAGGCACTACTTGTATAATGAAACTTATGAGATCTTTGCAAATCACAAGAGTTTGAAATACATCTTTTAGCAGAGAGATCTAAACCTGAGGCAGATGAGATGGATGGAACTACTGAAGGATTATGATTGTACTATACAGTACCACCCGGGTAGGGCAAATATAGTTGCTAATGCTTTGAGTAAAAAATCATCAGGGAGCTTAGCTCATATTCAGGAGGTACGCAAACCTTTGATTAAGGAGCTGCATGAATTAGTGGATGAAGGAGTCAGATTTGTTCTTAGTGAAGCTGGAACAATGATTGCTCACTTTCAGGTTAAGTCGGATTAATCCTTAACTGATGATACCCAGATCGAAGATCAATCTTAGAAAAGAATTGAGCTCCTTGTAACTGATCAAACAAATCATCTATACGAGGGAGTGCGTATCTATTTCGAACTGTCACCCGATTTAGTTGCCTATAATCTATACACAACCTTAATAACCCATCTTTCTTCTTCACAAACAACTCTAGGGCTACCCAAGGGGACACACTTGGTCGGATAATTATTTTTTTTTTCTGACAAATCCTGCAATTACTCCTTTAGCCGATAACATTATTGATGGAGACCCAATCTTATCTCTTTGAAATACCAACTCAACTTCTTCATCTAGATCAAACATTATTTTCTTACCCCAACAATGTACAGAAGCCTTATGCTTTGGCAACCAATCCATTCCCAAAATCACATCAAAATCAACCATATCTAAAACATTTAAGTGTCACGACCCAAATCCCGGATCCATGACCGGCACATAGGCAAGGTTCCCCTCCAAGGTTCCAAGCCTATGCGAACCCAAACTTACATACAATCCTTTAAACAACTCAATCAGAGTTTAACGCATAATTAACAACAAACAACTTCATAATATAATTCGATTGTCTTAATACAAGAGTTAATAATTCCATAGTTTTGGAGCACTAACTTGACATAAAAGGAAGGTACAAATTACAACCAAAAGGCAGGTTCGGAAGGTTCAACAAAAGTAACCTGCTATCAAGCTATAAGCCTGAAAAGGATAAATAATGAGAGGGTGAGTTCAACAACTCAGTGAGTAGATAACATTCAATATACACATACGAGGTAATATAACAATGAGAAATATATATACAAGTATTGCTTTAGTTCTTATACGAAGGTTTATCAAATAGGCCATAACAAGAATATCATATGGTAAAACTTGTCAGAAAATCAAAATGCAATGAGCATGAGGCTCCGTACTGTAGGATGATCAGTCCACACAGGTTGGTGACTCCCCCGACCAACTAGGGTTCAGATACGATGTGCATAAAGACTAACACTACCCTGTTAGCATGGGTATTCTGACTGACATATTATAGGTTCATAATCATAATCAAACAAACATATTCATATCTCAAAGCTCAACTCATGACATCCATCAAATGAGGAGCTATCAATTCAGAAGTCAAATCATATTGGTTCATATCAATAAATCAGATTCAATAATTGATCATGCTTTATCATATCAAGGATAATAATCAACATATATATTATCAAGAAGCATGATCCAATTCATATTAACAAATCAAATATTTATAATATTTCTCATGCATATGGAAAATTATCCACTCACCTGACTCGAAAGCAAATAGCACACACAAGCTGAAACCGAAGGAAATTCTACTGACGTCCTGCCGGTAGAATATCAGGATTATCTGAATACAAAGGATACATATTCAAGAATGACTCGAAAGAATATTTAACCTATTTAATACACTTAACTAAGGGTGTATTCTGTAACCCTATATGTTTTTGAACTAAATAGTCAATTATCTTAAAAACCCAAAATCTAACGGTTTTCCCGAAATCTAATCCATAATAAAAACAACTAATAAAATTGGTAATAATTCACTAAATAACCCTTAATTATTCATCAAACTAATCTGCAAAAGCTAATATTACAGCTAGGGACTAATCTGGAATTTTTCCATATTTTTAGGGCCAAATTGTAACTTTTGTCAAATGGAGGACCAAACTGAAATTTGTCATAAATCCATGAATATACTGAAATTCTAACCTTACTTAATCCTCAATTCTGTCCAGGATGTATCATTATGCTTCAGGGATCATTCTGGAATTTTACTAAAGTTCGGGGACTAAACTGTAATTTTCGGAAATTGAGGGACCAAATTGAATTTTCGTCATCTTCAACCTCCAGTCCAGATTTTAACAGAAACCCCACTGTTTTCCCCTGATTTCTAACTCAAATTTCACCATTTACACAATTCTATAACTCAAAATCATCATAATCTTCCATAATCAACTAAATCATCAATTAACCACAACAATTAACCTTATAACCTTCAAATTAATTCATCAATTTAAATCAAACACAAATTCTCAAAACCCTAACATTCATAAAAACTGAAATTAAAGCTTAATTAACATATTATACACATTAAACAACCTAAATCTTACCTTTTTCACTTATTTCCTCCAAATCTCTTCCTTTTCCCCTTATTTTCCCTTCTTTTCTCTTCTTCTTCTTCCTCCCTCTTCTCTCTCACGGTTCTGCTCTCTAATAATTCAGATCACACCTTTTTTTTTTTTTTTTTACTTCCTATTTATATTTATCAATTTTTGTTCAATTACCATAATACCCCTTATTCATTTATTCCAACTTTTAAGCCTCCAAGGGCTTTGTTGTAAAATCCTATCTTATTAATTTCAAAACATTACATTAAGTCTCCTATAAAGATCTTATCTCTAATCTCTATTTCACAATCCAGATACACATACTTCACTAATATTAATTCATCTAAGGTAGTAGAAACTGAAATTGGGGATTTTAACAAGGTTGGTTGTTTATCTAACCTTATGGCAAAATATGGAGACATAAATGAATGAGTTGCACCTGTATGAAACAAAACTTTTGCTTCAAAAGAGCAAACAAGAAGAATACATGAAACAACTGTGTTGGATGCCTGAGCATCCTGTTGAGTAAAGGAAAAAACTATGGCATGCCTCTGACCCTGCTGTATTTGACCTCTATCACCTGCATGTTGGCCTCTCTGACCACGACCACCAAAACCTCTACCCCCATGAGCCACAGACTAGCTCGTTGATAGTGCCTGAATAGGATGCTGGACTGAAACAGATAACCCCAAAGTGGACAATTGTCTCCTCGGGCACTCTCTGATCTTATGACCTATCTGGCCACAACTAAAACAAGCCCTGGTTCTTCTGTAGCACTCTGCACTAGTATGACCTCCTCCACAATGCTGACATGAAGAACTATCCCAGGTGAAACAAATGAACTGCGAGGTGTAGTCTGAACTAAACTCTAAGTACCACTACTGCCACTCTGACCGCCTAAGCCACTAACTGACGGTCTCTATTTAAACCTCCTCTGAACCCATAGGCGACCACTTCGTCCCCTATACTGGCCTGTACTTAATCCTTGTTGCCTAAAAGACTAACCCTATTCTCTAGGCCTCTTAGACTAGCCAGCAGTCATGTCCTCTATTTCTCGCGCCTCTATCAACCTGGCACTATCAACAGCTGATGAGTAAGATGGAAACACCTATGACACCATCACCTTATACATAAAGGATTTGAGTCCTCTAATGAACCTCTTCACCCTCCACTCCTTAGTGGGTAGAAAATGTTCTGCATACCAAGACAGCTGAGTGAACTTCAGATCATACTTATCCACTGTCATATATGCTCCCCTAAGATAACCTCTCAAACTCATAAAGTCGAGCATCCCTGATGCTCTGAGGGAGAAACCTGTCTAAAAACATGAAGCTAAACTCTTTCCATATCCACAAAGCCTCTACTGGCTTTGCTCTTTTCCTATACTCAAACCAAGAGATCGCCACATCTCCTTCCAACATGAACGATGCCAAACTCATAGCTCAATGGTCTGTACATCCCAAAGCGTCACACCTTCGCCAAATATCATCTAGGAACCTCTGAGGATCCTCTGAACTATCCATCCCAGTAAAAATAAGAGGTGTCAACTTCATGAAGTCATTCAACGACACATTAACTCCCTGAACAATGTGGAATGTCGAGGGTACATCTCTATCCCTTCTTCTATCTCTCTTCATAGTAAACTCTATCCAGGTCCGCACAACCTAGCTAAGTTGCTGAAACTCTGTAACAGGCTCAGGGTCAGCTACCCCCACACCTGTTTCATCAACCATATTTTCCTATTTTTATCTCCTAAGACATTTCCTAAAATAAACATGAAAGCACTTAAGTCATGCTAGAAAAATAACATGATAATTATCATAGAATTATAGGAAAGCATATCTATCACAAGGAAGAACACATGTTTGATGAGAATTTAAAATTTGAAAAACAACAAACAAAACGATATGAATCCCAATGCTCCACTTATTATGAAATTTAATTATGTTATTGTTTCTTTAACCTAAAGCTCTGATACCAAGTTTTTCACGACCCGATTCCCAGATCCATGACCGGCACATAAGCAAGGTTCCCTTTCAAGGTTTCATACATATGCGAACCCAAACTTACATACAATCTTATCCTTTAAACAACTCAATTAGAGTTCAACACAATACTAATAACAAAACTAACTTCATAATATAATTTAATTGTCTTAATACAAGAGTTAATATAATTTCATAATTTTGGAGCACTAACTAGACATAAAGAAAAAGGTGCAAATTACATCAAAAAGCAGGTTCGGAAGGTTCAACAAAAGTAACCCGCTATCAAGCTATAAGCTTGGAAAGAATAATAATGAGAGGGTGAGTTCAACAACTCAGTGAGTAGATAATATTTAATATACACACACGATGTAATACAACAATGAGAATATATATACAATTATGGCTCTAGGTTCTTAAAGGAATGTTTCTCAAATAGGCCATAACAAGAAGATCATATGGTAAAGCTCGTCAGAAAATCAAAATGCAATGAGTATGAGGTTCCATACTGTGGGTTGATCAGTCCACACAGGTTGGTGACTCCCCCGACCAACTAGGGTTGAGATACAATGTGCACAAAGACTAACACTACCCTGTTAGCATATGTATTCTGACTGACATACCATAGGTTCATAATCATAATCAACAAAAATATTCATATCTCAAAGCTCAACTCATGACATCCATCAAATGAGGAGCTATCAATTCAGAAGTCAATTCAAAATATATACCGGTTCATATCAAGAATTCAAATTTAATAATTGATAATGTTTTATCATAACAAGAATAATAATCAACATATATATTATCAAGAAGCATGATCCAATTCATATTAACAAATCAAATATTTATAATATTTCTCATGCATATGGAAAATTATCCATTCACCTGACTCGAAAGCAAACAGAAGTCAAAAGCAGACACCAAAGAAAATCCTACTGACGTCCCACCGGTAGAATATCAAGATCATTTGAATACAAATGAGACATATTTAAGAACGACTTTAAAGAATATTTAACCTATTTTATACACTTAACTAAGGGTGCATTCCGTAACCCTATATGTTTTTGAACTAACTAGTCAATTTTCTCAAAAACCCAAAATTTAACGGTTTTCCCAAAATCTAATCCATAATAAAACAAATAATAAAACTGGTAATAATTCACTAAATAACCCTCAATTATTCATCAAACTAATCTGCAAATGCTAATATTATAGCTAGGGACTAATCTGGAATTTATCTTATTTTTAGGGCCAAATTGTAATTTTCATCTAATTGGAGGACCAAACTAAACATATCTTAAATTCAAGACTATAGTGAAATTATGTCCATAATTCATCCTCATTTCTATCCAGAATCTTTAATTATGCTCCAGGGATCATTCTGGAATTTTTTCAAAATTTTTGGGTCAAATTGTAGTTTTTGGAGGACCAAACTAAACATATCTTAAATTCATGACTATAGTGAAATTATATCCATAATTCATCCTCATTTCTATCCAGAATATTTAATTATGCTCCAGGGATCATTCTGGAATTTTTTCAAACTTTTTGGGTCAAATTGTAGTTTTTGGAGGACCAAACTAAACATATCTTAAATTCATGACTATAGTGAAATTATGTCCATAATTCATCCTCATTTCTATCCAGAATATTTAATTATGCTCCAGGGATTATTCTGGAATTTTTTCAAATTTTTAGGGTCAAATTGTAGTTTTTGTCAAATGGATGACCAAATTAAAATTATCATAAATCCATGACTATACTGAAATTCTGACCATAATTAATCCTCAATTCTGTCCAGAATATCTCATTATGCTCCAGTGACCATTCTAGAATTTTACCAAATTTTTAGGGTCAAATGATAATTTTTGTCAAATTGGAGGACCAAATTGAAAGTGTTAAAATTTCCTAACTATACTGTAATTCTTCCCATAATTCATATTTTATTCTGTTCAGAATCTTGGAATATGCTTCAGGGACCAACTTGTAAATTTTCAAAGTTTGGGGTCTAAATTGTAATTTTTGCAAATTAAGGGACCAAATTGAATTTTCGTCATCTTCAACCTCAAACCCAGAATTTTCACAGATTGCCTACTGTTATCCCCTGATTTTTAACACAAATTCACCATTCAAACAAAACCATAACTCAAAATCATCATTTTTATCTACAATCTCTCAAATTCAACTTAACAATTCATTACCCATAATAATCAACCATATAACATTCAAATTAAACCATCAATAAACCCTAAACACAATTCTCAAAACCCTAACATTCATCAAAACCAAAATTTAAACTTTAATAACACACATTTATACATTTAACAATCTAAATCTTACCTTTAAATTTATTTCCTCCAACTTCTTTTATTTCTCCTTATTTTCCTCTCCTTCTTCCTCCCTTCTCTCCTGCCGGTTCTCTCTCAAAATTTACAGGTCTCTTTTTTTTTTTCTATTTATATTTATTATGTTTATTCATTTACTACAATACGCTTATTTAATTATACCTAATCTTTAAGCCTCCAAGGATTTTGTTGACTTTTCCTATATTTTTAAGTCAAAACGTTACAGTGCCTTCTTATAGTTTTCGATTAAAAACAAGTTACTGTAATGTGGAATAAAATTATAATTAGGTGATTGCAATTTGAAATGCAATTGGGAAGAAAAAGAATCACCAAAATGCTAGCTTCTGCTCTGTATGACTTACTGTTGCTTTTACTCACTGTTTTATCCTCCAGAAGCAAAGCTATATGCATTAACTGATAACCATTACAGGGTATAATAAAAATCTTCAGCCATCTCAACAAACTTAGCAGCATTTTCAGAACGATAAGTCTTGGAGATTCGTAAGCCTGTAATGTCCAAGGCGCTTGCTTGTTTCTTTCTGCAGCAGCTGAAGAGGAAAATGTGTTTCTGAGATTTCATATTCATTAATATTAGAATGCCAGAAAAAAATTATACCACAGATCAAATTCCAACCTCCGCTGCATCAGCTTAAAGCAGCGATACCTTCTCTCTTTTCTTTTCTTTTTTCTTTTTCCTTTCGTGACCGCATTGCCAAGGTTTGAACATCATTGACAACTCAGTTAAACAACTCAGAGATTTCAAAGCAGCAAACTAAGGTTCCTGGTTATGTAATTTCCTGACTTTTAAAGCACTCCATCTCGTACCAATCTAATCAGGTTTGATTATGTAGCTATATTAATCCCTGCTCACAGCTCTCTAAACAAACGCAGCCATAAAACATAAATTATTCCTGCCAAAAGATCACTAGGCACATGCACCCAGCCAACTGCAACAAACTAATGGCTGGAGAGCACACCATCCTGTGTGCACTCATAACAGAATGTTTGATAAAATGAAAGGTTCACATGAATGCAAGAATGCAAGGTACGGGAGAGTAGATTTACCCCTTTTGAGAGTGAATGTGCTTCGCTTGACAAAAATGCTGGCAGCTTAATCTTATCCTTCATAATCTTTCGCTTACTTTTCTGTCCGTTTCCACCAGTAAAAGGAGGCTGCAAAAACAGGGAAAAAAATAAAAAAATATGTCTTACACAACCTGAAGTCATCTTATGAATGAGAAAACAGGAATTGGGTTCATTAATTTTAATCACCAAAGAAGAAGAAACAAAAGAAAAGGAGAAGAAAGACTCAGAACCAATCATACCTAATGGAAGCAAACTTATACTCGCTGCTAGCTACCATGAAAGACCATCTCCCAAAGACAAGGAGAAGCCCACATCCTACGGAATTGGAAGGTGGAGCATAGTTTAGTTTTTAATCCCACCCAAACCTAAATCCTGGGGCCTAAATCTGGAGAAGATCATTTGATCAGAAAGACAAAATAACACCAGAAGTGGTCATTTCCAATTCAAGTGACAAAATGCCATAAAGTACCCACTCTTGACCTGATCTTTGACACTTACAAGATCATCGATGAGTAATAGAAGGTATTGCCGATGGCATGATGGCAAATGTGAATACAGGTTGCCCCTTTTTTTGCTATGAGGTTAGATTATGAGTTGACATAAAGGCATATCCATAAATGATAGGCGCGCGCCTACAAATGCATACTAACCTTTCCAGTGAGCATTTCATAAAGCAGGATTCCAACACTCCACCAGTCTGTAGCCTTATCATGACCTTTCGCGAGAACAGTTTCTGAAGACATGTATATATTCTAATGTTCCACACGTAGAGTTTGACCTTGTATTGTCATCCAACTTCTTTGCCAGGCCAAGCACAAGGATAATTAACATCACCTCGCAGCACAAGTAGGTTCATTATCTAATTAAAGAAAAGTAAAGACAGGCATGAACTATCACTTGCATGAATGCGTCGCGCACACATGCACGCAGACAGAGAGAAGATAGCAAATAGAAAATTTAACCCGATCCAAATCCTAGATTCATAACCGGCAACGCAAGAATAATGTCAAAATGACATCCCACCTACGCTAAATCTCAGAACGGACATATCAAAAAAATAAATTATTTAAAAATACACAACATTTTATAATTTTTAGAAATATTATATTATTTAAAACTAATGAAACCAAATGATAGTTCAAAACTTATCATCAGTAATTAAAACAAAAAAAATAATTCATAATATTTTTTACATTGTAAAAAATCCAAACTTAATTAAAACAGAGTAATAGTAGAGCGTCTAAGATATCGAATCAAAATTAAAAGAAAAGCCTCACAAAATAAGCAAGGCATACCAACCAAAACTTAAGAAGTAGGAACACTAAACAAAGTTCACTTACTATCATAAACTAAGAACCTGAAATAACATTAAGAATGAGAGGTGAATTCAACCAACTCAGTGAGAGAATATCATTTAATATACATTTTAGATATTAATAGTTTGTAAGTCAATTTATCTTGATATACATATTCATATACATATGCATACAAAACATATTATCATAAGGTAATGGAATACATGTAAGAGATCAGATGACACCCGAAGGTGACCAGATGGCACTTGAAGGTGACCAGATCACACCTGAAGATGACCACTATGGGATGATCAGTCGCCACAGGCTGATGCCTTTCTCACCAACTAAGTATATAGAATATTATATACACATAGGCTAACTACTCTCTGTTAGTATGGAGTTACTGAAAATTCCTATATCAAGGCATAATAGATATTCACATAATCATCAAAGAAATATATATTATATCGAATAGAATTTAGCTTGACAAAATACGAGTGTAAATTCAAGAATAAATGAGTACTCGGAAAATAAAGCAACATATATAAATATTCAAGAAATTGACTAGTTGTACTCATCGTATAATCAACATACATATTTATTTGTATTATATGCATATTAAAGATTATCCCACTCACCCGGAAAAATATATATTAAAAGGAATATAAGATGAAAGATCCGAAAAACCTATTGAGGATCGTTAGGAGAACCTATAATAAATATACGAAATATATTCAAAAGCAATTCAAAACAACACAAATAAAAGATTTCAATGCATAAAATAAAACCAGGTTTAGTCTCCTAGGTTTAGGGACTAAAACGACAATTTTCAAAAACAAGGACCAAAATGTAATTTTACTAAGACTGGACCAAACTGTAAATACATAACCATACTAAAATTTCACCTATAAACCATCCTAAATTATGTACAGAACAACATAGGGACCAAACTATAATTTTTTATAAAGTTCAGGGACTAAAATGTAAATCCCTAAAATTGAGGGACCAAACTAAAAATATTCCAAATCAATTATTACACTGAGATTCATCATCATTAACCTCATAGTAACACTGTCCAGAATATCAAAATATATTTTGGGGTCAAATTATAATTTTCCAAAGTTTAGGGACTAAATTGTATTTTTTATAAATCAAGGACCAAAATAAAAATTCATTATCTTCAACCTCAAGACCATACTATCCAGATTTTCCAGCAAGGCTGAAATGAATTTCTTAACCCATAAAAATCAATTTCTAACAACATACTCAAAATCAATCACTTAATATTAAACCCCTAATAATCATGAATCAATTTTAACAACATAAACTTCAAATCTTTATAAACCCTAATATATATTTTTAATCCTTCCATAAACAAATCATAATCAAAAGTAATATGAGAGGGAGAATCACTTACTTGCTACTTCCACCTTTCTTGAACCCGAAAAACTCAAGATCATAAACTAAAATACTTGGTTTGATGAAGACAGGGTTATGGCAGTCATAAGAATTAGAAAAGAGAAAAAGTAATTCCCTTGCAACTTTTTCTTATATACCTAGGTTAACTTAGGTTGGGTTTTGGTTGCTTTAGGCTTGGGTTTGAGCCAAAACCTTGGGTCTTACAAAAAGCATACATGTCTATCTACATCTAGAAGAATATTTTCAAGTTTGAGATCCCTACACATTATGTGCCATTTGTATGAAGATGAGAAAAAGCAGAAACAATTTATGTTGTGTATATACGTGCCAAATCTTCTCTGCGTATGTAAGTTTAGAATCAACACATTTACCCTTACAATTTGAGCCGATTTTGACAGATGTTTTCATAGGTGTATGAGCATGACTCTTTCCTTTAATACCAAACTTCTTAATCATATCTCTAACATATTTTAGATTGATAAAACAAATTTTATTTTCCCCATGCTTAATTTGTATATCAAGAAAGAAGTTTAATTCATTAATCATATTCATTTTAAATTCTTTTTTTTAGCAAACTCATAAAAAAGTGAATCATGAGTCGTTCCAAATATAATATCATCAATATAAATCTGAGTAATGCGTACATGTTTACCATTTTTTTTCTTATGAAAAGAGTTATCCTATTAGTTTGTCCTCTTTTGCAACTATTTTCTATAATATATATTTTATTAATTTTTCATACCATGCTCTCGGTGCTTATTTTAGACCATAAATGACTTTATGTAACATGTACATATGATTAAAAAATAAATGATTAGTGAAACCTTTGGGTTGTTCTACATAAACCTTTTCTTGTATAATTACATTTATACACTCTTCACATCCATCTAATACAATTTGAAATTTAAGTGACAAGCAATTGCAAGCATTATACAAATATTTCAAATGAGCTACTAGTGCAAATGTTTCATCAAAATCATTTTTTTCAACTTAAGTGTATCCTTGTGCCACTAGTATTTATTTGTTTCTAATGATAGTTCCATGCTTGTCTGATTTGTTCTTGAAGATCTATTTCGTTATAATTATGTTGTGACTATTAGGACATAGAACCAGTTCCCAAACATCTTTTTTTATGAATTGATTTAGTTTCTCATGCATGACATTGATCCAACTTTCATCTTGTAGGGCATCTTCAACCTTCTTAAGTTCAACCTGTGATAAATAACATGTATATGAGACTTGATTGATAACATTTTTTCTTAACCTCGTACCTTCATCCAATTTTCCAATAATATACTCCTTGGGATGATTGTGTTTTATCCATAAAGAAACTTCTTTTTCTTGTGATTGTTTAGAAACTTGTGAAGAACTCCTATCCTAACCTTTTTTATCTTGTTCTAATAAGGTTTATTCAGTTATCTCAATGATATTATCGAGATTTTTCTTGAAAAATTCCTTCAGATTATCATCAACAACTATATTGATTGATTCTATGACAGTTTGAGTTTGTAAGTTGTAGGCTTTATAAGTTGTCAAACTTATGTAAGTGTTCTTGATCTCTTAAGATATATCAAGAACTCCTAAACATTTTATTTGAGCATAGGCTTTTTGTTGTTCCATGACTCATAAATAGTGAGTTTTTTTTTTCTAGGTCTAACCCCAATACGGTTTAAAATGTGCACAACAATGTTGACAGTTTCTCCCCAGAAGTATAGGGTAACTTTCTCACTTCAGTATAGTTCGAGCCATTTCTTGTATAACTTTGTTTATTCTCTCTACTATACCATTCTACCAGGGAGTGATAGGAGTAGAAAATTCTCGATGTATACCTTATTCATCACAAAACATGAAAAGTTAGTATTTTTCAAATTCTTTATCATGATCACTACAAATTCTAAAGATGTAAAGATTGTTTTCTGTTTGCAATCTATTGAGCAATTTCCTCTTAAGATTAAAAGACTTGGACTTTTCTCTTAACAAAATAGCCAAAGTATATCTTGAATAGTCATCCACAATGAATGATTATTTCCACTTAGACTCTTAGTATAATTTGGACTCATTCCATATGTAATAACTCAAAAGCTCTTGAAGTCAGAATGTAAGTAATCTTCTTATATTAAGTCTTGGTTTGTTTTCTTTCTTGATATGCTCCACACACCATCTTCCTTATTGGTTATAGTTTTGGTAGACCATATATTGCTTCTTTTACAGCGATCTTTGACAAGTCTCTAAAATTGGTATGACCAAGGCATTGATACTAAAAATCATTATCATCAAATGTAACCTTATGACAACCCAAAATGGTTTAAGTTTGAAACTTCATAGTAGTTGTCTAAGGTTCTGGTACCTTTTATGATCCATTTACCAGCATAATTGTAAATGTTGGATTCATCATTAAAAAAAATACACACTATGATTTTCATCATAAAATTAACTTATGCTTAATAAGTTAGCTTTAATATTATTTACAAAAAATAATAATAATATGAAAAGTAGGCAAATAAGGAATAAAAATACTTCCCCTACCTTTTATGGTAGATGTGCTTCCATCTCTAAATGTTACTAATCCTTTACCCAAGGATTTAAATTTTCTAGACTGTCTTTTATTTCCTAACATATGTCTAGAATAACCATTATTTAACCACCATAAATTGTTATTCTTTTTTTTTTTTAGTGTTGTATGTGCTACTAGACATATTGTCTTTTTCTTTACTACCGATTGATTTTTCTTATAGTAGAATTTTTAAACTTTTTGTATTTCTCATAAACTGCTAACTTACCGATTTTTATTTCTATAGTACACAATTGATTTAATACTAAGTAAATTTTATACTATAGACTATTATTAGAAACTTTATTTCTTGGATTGAAATAGTTTATTTTTGCATGTCCTACAATTCCACATTGCACTTACCTTTCAACTTGTATGTTTGGACTTCGTTTAACTCATTTTTAGGCATGGCAATCTCTTTTAGTTTACCTTTTACAAAGATAATTCCTTTAGAAGAGGAGACTACCGATGTATTGTTGATCAAATTTTCATGCGTCATGCATCCTAAACCTATATGATTAGTACTAACCTTTGAGCTTTTAACAGATCATCAAGTTTTAATGTTGTTGATTGTTTCTTTAATTGTTTGCACACTATCACTGCTTTCTCAAGGCTTTAAGCTTAGTGATAGATTTAGATATCTCTGTTTTTAACAACATTAAAGCCTCAACTAAATTGTTCTTCTCGTTCTCCATATTTGTTAGCTTGTTGAAGAATTTCCAATTCAATTTCTTGACTTTCACAACTTTTTTTCATATAAGTCATTATAAGCTTTCTATAAGCTTAATTCATGATCAACAATAACAAAAGTAATATTTGAATCACTGGAATCAATTTAATGTTTTTTCACAACCATTTAATATAGTGAAAATTTGGTTCATATCAAAAACTAGAAAAAATGACAAAAGCAATTATTATAAGATGAAGAATTAGAATTTTCAGAATCAGACTCATCATTTATTGTAACATTAAGGGCTTTTCCTTTATTTCTTTTGAAATTAGGATATTCATTTCTTAAGTGATCATATCCTGAACATTCAAATCACTTAACTCTTTTTGTTGATTCAATTTTACTTTTATTTTTATTTTATGACTCATTTCTTTTGGCAAAATCTTTGCCATTATTATCTTTTCCATTGTTCTTTTTCTTAAACACAATTTTCTGAATTTTCTAGCTATAAAAGCCATATCTTCATTGTTAAGATCATCATTTAGAAGAATAAACATATTCTTTTTTAACTTATAAGAAATCCATCAATTCTTTAACACATATAATTTCTATATCGTCACTTCTTCTATGGCTATTACTTTTGCAAATTCTTTCAAGTAGAGATCATAGAATCTTCCTTATAATTCATGTGTTCTCTATATTTTCTACTAGATTGAACCTGTAATTTATAATATCGTTAAGTTTTTCATAAAACTCATTAAAAGACTCATCTTTTAGCATTCTTATCTCTTTAAATCTTGAGGTTAACATTTTTAATTTGGAATTTTTCACCATCTTAGTCCCCTCGTAAATAATTTCAAGAATACCTTAAGCTTCTTTGGTTATCTCACATATAAAGATTCTTTTAAATTCATCAAAAGACACTGCCATAAATATGGCATTCAAGTCTTTATTATTCCATTTACCATCAATGGATTCATCTCTGGTCCAATCGCTAAAAGGAATTTCAGGCTTAGTCTATCCATGTTCAACTGAGTGCCAGACTTTCTTGTCTAATGATTTGAGAAAATCTTTCATCCTTACCTTCTAGTAGGCATGGTTCTTACCATTGAATTTCGATGGTAAAATTAATTTTGATATATTCCACAAGAAAAATAGATCTCACTCTAGAATAAGTGAACATACTCTGATACTATTTAACAGTCCCATTTTTGTCCCTATATGTTAAATAAACAACTAACACTTTTCAAACATTGATTAGTAACCAAATAAATATATGTATGAAAAATTTAAATGAACAAGTTATTTAGTTATAAAGGGAAAAACTTTTGAAGAATTCTTCACTAGATAAAAAAAAAACCCTCAAAGGAAGTTGAACCCCATGATAGACAACTTTCTTTAGTTTAGAAGATTACAAAAAAAAAGTATTTATGAATACAAATCATTTGTAACTATACCACTTTACTTATCAATATTTTATCATCTATTGCAGCAGCTTGCCACAACATATAAAGATCTTCAAACTATTATTATCATAACTAGAACATGTAGTTGGTAACAGTTAACACTGGAACTCTCCCTTAAACTACAGGTTCTTCAACTCTTCAATGAACAATTCTCTTTGAGAATTTTCTTCACACTTTGCTCTCGTGTCCAGAGTATACACTGCAAAACTTTCTATAACTTCTTAACTTGTTGGGCACACTTGTTGTGATATAAGTGTTGCCCTCACCTTACTAAGGCTTCAAATATCCTTTCTTATATACACATCCATATGATAAGGATAAGAACATTATCTTTAATTTTTTTTTCTAGTTTGTTATGTTATTAACATACTATTATTTATGTTTCACAAAAATATTTTTTTAACAATTATCTTCAGATAACTTTTATTTATCTTCTATTTGAACTTCCTATATAATATAACAAACTACATAGTTACATAAATAATCATGCTACATCTTATAAGGTTAATTTGACTATTTCTTTATCTAATTTGGATAAATAATCTAAACAATTTCATCTCAAATAATCCTTCACAAATCAAACCCAATCTTTTCAACATTTACACTTATAAATTTAGAAATATTTTTAAACCTATAATTGAGGTCTTAAATTCATTTTCATCAGTAGTACAAGGAAAATCAAATCAAAATGATAAGCTTACTTTATGACCTTCTAAGAAATTATTAACACTTGTTTATTGGCTTTACTCTTGATTTTTTATCCAACAAACCATAATTGCCAGGGAATAGGTTTTGTAACAATAATATTCATGCTTTGTTCTATCTTGTGGTCGATATCAAGATAGGGATGATCAACTAAGAAATAAGTCAAAGCTTGGCCTTTGACTATAATTTATGGCATATATTGTAAATCAAATTCAAATAATACTAATGCTCATTAGCTAGTGCAACCTCTTAAGAAAGTTTTAGAGAACAAGTATTTTATCTTAAAAAAGGTTTAGACAACAAGTATTTTATCAAATCTATTTTATAGATTAAATCTACATTAACTAGCAATATGTTCCAACATAACTTAACACATGAAAAATATAACGATAAATAAAGCTTTTTATTGAAGTATGTCATTCTTAAAACTTTTCTAAGTACATGAATGATATAATACCCAAATTGATTATGTCTAGGTTCATTTCCTATACTAGCATGTTGTCAATCAACCCTTATATAGCCAAAATATATAAACATAAACATAAAGGTTTTCTAAGTCTTGATGGACCCGATATATAATAATGTTAAACTATTTAAGTTTTTATTTTCTAAAAGGTATTTTGATGCTTATTAATCTATTGAAGCTTATATATGTTATTTCCTTTCAAGAGTTCAGTGAATAACCTAATCTTTTTTAAAATGTTTTATATGACCCTTCTCATAAAATCAATTTTATCAATAAAGCTCTGCAATTACTTTTAGTATGTGAAGATCTTACTTTCATGATTGTCGTTGCTTTGTTTTTTTCTACCTTTATGCCATGTTAATGCACTAGAAATCCCAAACAATTCCTTACCTACATTCTAAAGATATATTTCAATAGATTCATCTTGAGATTGTGCATTCACACACATTTAAATGTAGAACATAACTCATATATATATGTGTAGATTTAAGTCTTGATTTTACCATAATATCATCAACATAGACCTTTATGTTATGATTGATTCACTTTCATCGAAGATATTATCCATGACCCTCTAATAAGAAGCACTAATTCTCTTTAAATCAAATGATATTACTACCTACTCATACATTCCTAGAGAATTAAGATATATAAAAGGGGTCTTTAAGACCTCTTTTTCTACGTACAATGAAGATATGGTTATATCTTTAATAGTCATCCATAAAGTTAAAAATCTCTTTCTTTTTTTTTGCTAAATTGATCAATATATAAATTATTGGCATTTTAGAGTTGCAAGATTAATGTTTCTGAAATTTATACAACCTCATAGTTTGCTATTCTTTTTTAATATTAGCTTAATGTTTAGAAATTCACTCTACATATCTAGTTGGCCTAATGAATCAATCCTTTAATATTCAAACTATTTTTTTCTAGAAGGTTGCTTATTTAGCTTAAATTCAGGCTTGATTGATAATAGGTGTTCAACCAAACTATTGTTTAGCCTAGGCATCAAATCATAATCCCAAGTGGAACAATCCTTATAAGTATGGAGTAATAACACCAAATTTTTGTGATAATGTTATGGAAAATTCCCAACTATATAAGTTATTCTAGGCTTGTCTTCAATCTCTAAATTGACTTTGATGAATAGGCTCTAAACTTCAACCTTTTCATCATCCATCTTTGATAATGATGCCTTTTCATATCAGACATCATAATCAATCAACCATCCTCACTTATTAGCAATCTCTAATTTATAGATTCTAGTGTAGAAAGAGAAAATCAATATTGATGGAGATTCCGACCATAAAATAATCAATCTGGGTGTCAATAGGTTTCATTTGATGAGGGGAGTTTCACCAAGGTGTTATTTCTTTTTCTCCTTGCCTAAAAGGTAGATTTGCCCGCAAGAAGATTTTCATGTTCAGGTTGATTTTGGATTTTTGAGTTTCTTTATGGATTGTTGAAGGCTATAAATAGGTTTATCAAGGTGTTTTCTGTATATTTTGGGTCATAAATGAGTTGAAAAATAAATTTTTTAAAAGAAAAAACTGAAGGCTAGATTTTTCGACAACCCTTCAGTCGTTGAATTTTGCAAACAGTAGACGGTGAATTATTCATTATTTTTTTTAAGAATATAAAATAAAAAAAAATACAAAACTAAGTCCAGGTACACGGGCTAGGTTGGAAGGCCCATACTACTAACCTCGTTTTTATAGAAGACCAGGCACGCTAGGCCACCAAGCACGCATGATTAGGCTATTTTTTTGCCCTTTATTTTTTTAATTTTTATTTTATATTTAGGTAAATAAAAAATTAATAAAAAATCATTAAACTTAGTCGAACTTATGACCTAGGTCGCATGTTTGACATGTTAATCCGCAAAGTTCAGGTTGATCAAATATTTTATTGTCTTAATATTTTTTTAAATATATCTCATTGAATTATTTATTAAAACATTTAGTTTATTTTAAATTTTTCTTCATGCTGTATTTTTTTATATGATTAATTTGTTCAAATTTGATTTTTACATTATTATCACGATCTAATGATCCAAGTCGCGGATGTAGCAAGTTGACCCCAGCTGTTTTAGTATGTCACCATATCAATATTGTTTTTTTTTAAGTTTTTTTTTAGATTTTTTGTAACGTTAATTTGTTTCTTAAGTTTCGTTCTTTAGCTTTTTGAAAATAAATTTTTTTCTTATTTTGTCTATAATTAGGTAAAAAATAAATTAAAAAGAAAAAAATTAAATCCATTGGATTTCAACCTGAATTGCAGGCTTGATACGTTAGGTCATGAAGTCTAAATCAATGTGTCTCAATTCTTTTTTTAAAACAAATGTAATGCTTGATTGTCTTTTAAGCATTTGATTTATTTTAAATTGGTATTCATGATATATTCTATTATAGTTTCTTGGTTTTAATTTTTTTATATGTTATTTTATATTGACTTTTTTTAAATTTAAATAATATTATTATCAGTGGTCTAGTTTATCGGGTATAATATCACTTCCTAAAAGAATCCTCAAAATCTTGACATTTTGTTTTATGTATTTTAAAAAACGTTCCAGCCGGCCTCAATACGCGGGACAATGGACTAGTCCTCACGTAATGATTGTTTTGAAAATAAAATTTTGTATACAAAGTTATTTATTTGATTTTATTTGTTTCACACACCAAGTATTATACTCAAGTAGTGTATTTTGGAGTCAGTTTTTCCAATTTGAAATTAAGCTTATCTCTTCAGTTGTGTTAAAGACACGATGTTCATATCAAAACTAAAATATTTAGGAGAACTTGCACTTCTTAATTATATCTTCACTTGAACTTTGAATCTTGATGGCTAAAGAGAAAGACACCAGCAACCCCCACCTGGTTCCTTTCATGCAGCAGATGATAGGAGCTCAACAAGAAAATGCATAAGTTCATTCAGCCCAAACAATTGGAGATCAAGGAGTGTGCAAGTCTTTCAAAGTTCATAAAAGAAATGCAGCTTTGAAATGTATATTTGCAAATTTCTGGGGAGCTAGCACACTAGAATAGGATCACAATCTTCCCACTAAATGGAAAACATATACTCTCATATCATGCTCATGTTTTTTTTTTTTTTTTCCATGTATGATTGCTAGTTAAGCTGAGAGTCTTGGAAATTATTGGATACAATCAAGAAAATAGAAGAAGAGTATAGGTGTATTCAATCCACGAGGATATTCACACTCTCTTATTAGTGACATCCAACAGAAGCTGCTGCCTTGATAAGCAAACCGAAGAGCAGAAATGGGGTGGAGAAGAGCGGGCTGTGGTCGCTATCCAGTGCATAAACCTCAGATGGTGGCCACCTTTTTATCATTGCTTCTTGTTGGTGAGGTTTGACAACATGATCGTGCGTGGTCTTAATGTATACTCGCATCACCTTGTCGATATCATCGTTTTCCTCCTTAAATCTTGCAGAACTTATTGCTAGGATGGGTCCTGGTCGCAAAAGCATGGCAGCCAAGGTTGAATCCTGAAGAAACCCACTTGTCATCATGGTTAAATATGAAAGATAAGGGAGCTTCCTTTTATATGGTGCCTTCAAAACTTGACAGAAAAACTATATTTCTGGTAAAAAAATAGGGAGAAAATGTATCGAAGCAGGAAATATTGAATGATTGCTCCAAACATAATCAAGTTTGGTACTGAAACACGAGTACCTCTTGAGGGCTCAGTTGGTAGCTGATTTTGCGTTGAAATTCTTTCTTGACAATGGCACTGGTTGGAGGTTGGTCAGGTCCCAACCCAAATCCTAGCTCATACACGTCCCCAAACGAGGATAGATCAGGTACTCCCTGCAATTTGACATCAAGGAACATGGCCATGACTTTGAAGGCATATAAGATAATCAGCTCATAAATTAATCAATCATTTTCCTCGTAGCTAGGAGGTACTAGACTGAACGAGTGTCAAAGTTGCCATTATATTAAAACAATCTGGTTGTTCAACTGTCTTCCCTAGCTCCAAAAATCTCCAAGGCATTGAAGGAAGTTCTCATTGTATGATATTGGAAAAAGGCAAAGTAGTTTTCCAGCGTCTTTTGTCGGCTAAACCCCCCCATGCTCCTTGCCTCCCCGGGAAGGAAAATGAGATAAAGAAAAAGAAAAAGGAGAGAAGCGCTTTTCAGAACGGACATCTTTTAGCATGGCCACAAATGATACTTTTAAGAGATTTTAAAAAGCACAAACGTGATATGTCCTTTGATTTTCGATCCATGTGCTTGCTTTCCATATTTATGCAAACTAAGCTAAATGACCAGAGAAAACTCCCACCACTTGTGACTTCCTGTTAGAGAGGCTAGTTTGCCATTGCATCATCGAACTTATGTCAAGTAATTCAAGCTAGTTAGGTAGCTCGTAACGTTAGGTGGGTGCTGATGCAGCATGACGAGGGGTGCACCATTGACGACTCTATCCCACCTTAATTATCAAAATATTTTTATAGATTTTCTACTCTCTCAATAGGAGTATAATAAGACAGCTAGTGCTAATTTGTTTTCATTTGGAAGAACCGGCAATTATGGATAATATTGAGATTTGTCACGGTGAAATCAAGTGGATAACACACCGATACTTTGTGAATACAGTTGGATAGCATATATGGGGGCTGTGGGACTGACGGACAATAACCTGATGCCATTATCATATCACACACACCAACATTTATGAATTCTTCAGAGGTATATGAAAGAAACTCGAAAAGAAAAGTGAGAGATGGATGGATGAAATAATTTTACATCTTGTATATCTTGATCTGTCCAGAATCCCAGCTTGAGCATGGTGGCAGCCAAGTACACGGCTAACCGGATCTTCTTTGCAAACTTGTGAGTTGCCTGTGTTACACTTAGCCCTCCGGCACTATGACCTACCAGTATCACCTGTAAACATTAAGAGCAATCATATATTAAGAAATCGGTCATATATATATATGCGCAGCACGTTAATGGACCCAAAAGACCAGGATATGTTGAAGGACCTTCTCATTATCAGGCAAGGAAGACATGAAGTCCATTAGAGGTTTGTTATAATCATCAAAGGAATGAACAGAATCGGCGTCGGCCGGATCGATGCCTGAGCCTTTGAGATCAATACAGGAGACCCTATAGCCTGAATTCTCCATGAGACACCGGATTTTGTACCAGCACCAACTCCCTCCACTTATTCCATGCACCAGGACAAAGTGTGTAGGTTGCTGCGGCTTTGCTGATAAGGGGCCATTTTCTCCCATCTTAGTTACTTCCTCTCCCATGGCCGTCGACCCTCAATATTTTTGTCAAATTCTCCTAACACTCAAATCACTGCCTTGGTAGACTTTTGTGTGAGAATACATACTTCTCTGCTCTTATAGTGCCAGTAGTCATAGAAGGTAATGATTTATTGCTTTTACCTAATCATTATTGGAAGCCTAAAAAATAATTTTTATATATGGTAAGCTCCGTCCCTACTTTTTCAATACGCGGTGATTAATATCATGCTCGCCTGTATAAATTCTTAGCGTAATCAATGGTTCAAAATCTTCCAAGGAGACCCCACATGACAGGGGGTATCATCATAGCACTAGCTCACCATCCTAGGATGATCTATGGCTATTGATTTTCGAAGGTGGCCCCACGCAGCAAGGAACATTGCTAGCACCACTGTTAATGCGCATATATACCGATACTCGAGCATGCCGGTGACTCCACTAGCCTTTGTGTCCATCGGATGGACCATAAACACACACCTGCGAAGCATTGGAAATGGAGATTTGTCATTCAACAGGGCAGCAGGGATTTTTGTATTTCTTTCGTCTAGTCGATTAAAATAGATTTTGAAAGTGCAATTGTCGGGTGTTTGACAGTTTCTTCGCTCATCTGAAGAGATTTTTTATATTTTTTCTTTACTCATATATTGCCGGCCGGCACTGCTCTTGTAATTGACTATTCAGAAACGAGTTAAAATTTTCTAGGTCCTCTCATCCCCACTTGTTCGGAAAACGGTAAATGAAAGCAATCGGCTAGCGAAGGATAATATAAATAAAAAGGAGGAAAACATATATAAGAAAAACAATTAGAGAGTGAAATACACAAAAATGGAATAAGAAGAGTAGAGACTAAAAAATAATAATAAGAAATTATGCAAAAATAAATTAGAGGATGGATCTAAATTAACAAGTTATTGAAAGAGATCCTACAAATTTGAAAGATAAAAACTTAATTAAATAAAAATTCATAATCAAGAAGGAAACAATATAATTTGCCTATTATTAGTTTTCATATTAGTTTTTTTAGAGAATCCAAAACAATATAAATAAATGAGAGCTCTCTTTCTTTCTTTCCTTTTTTCCTTCCAAAGGTTTGAGCTATATTTGTTTTTCGGAAAGTGATTTTTCGGAAACCACTTTTTAAACTTTCATGTGTTTATTTATCATTAGAAAAGAAGATCAACAGAAAACACTTTCTGATCAAAAAAAAATTTGGCTTGGTTTTCAAGAAAGTATTTTTCTATAAAATTTGGACAGAAAACACTTTCCGGAAGTTATAAAAAATAACTATATATATTTTGTTTTGAATATTTATTTTTTAATTTCATCTCTTAAAATTTAATTTTTATATTAACTTTGGTCCTTATTTTTATAATTGTTATTTGCTTTTTCCTTATATTTTTTTATTAAAATTTTATCTATTAAATTTAATACTCATTCTTTTGATTGTTACTTATTTTATTCGAAATAATTTATGAAATTTTAATTATTATTATTTTAATTTCTTCATCTTTTATTTTATTTTATTTTTTAGATTTGATCTCTATTATTTTGATTATTATTTATTTATTTGAGATAATTTATGAAATTTTTTTTTTTCAATTTCATTCTTATTCAACTTTTTAATTTATAAGATTTATTCCTCATTATTTTAATAAACTTAAGAAAAATAAAACATCAATAAATTATTTTCCTGCTCATTTTCCATGACATAACCAAACACTGGAAAGTGTTTTCCAACTTATTTTCCATTACATTACCAAATATCGGAAAATAATTCACTTTCGGAATTCACTTTCCAAAAAAAACTACTTTCCAGCAAACAAACGAGGCCGGTGCTTTAATTTTTCAAGTATATAAGTATTGAATGCCCTTAAACTCACTTGAGGATTTATTGTTACAAGATGGTTGAAGCAATCAAATGATGAAAAGTTTTTATCCATTTCTTCTATGAAAATTTGAGTGGTGCGACTCTCTTTTGGTGTATAAATTAAGAAATATTCCTATAATTGATGAGAAATTACAGTTCAAATATAGCTTCCTTGGAAAAAAAGTTAAGCCTCTTTTTCATCAATTCCTTTAAAAACTCTTTCTATGAATACTTGGAAACATATCAATATATTTTATAAATATTATACTAGTAATTGAATTAATGGGAGGAAGGTATTAATGTTAGGAGAATTAATAAGAAAATTAACCTCGGAAGTGTTAACAAGAAAGAAGTAAAATTTACATCATATAGTTGATCACACTTACTAGCTGAAAGTTTATGAAAAATAAAAGGTCTTTTTACCCTTAGTTCACTTAAAATGACATGACTCATGATGTTAATCTACTTTATTTTTCACTTGATCCTGCTTATCGTACACCACTAAATATCCCAACTGCAATTGTGTTTGGTATGCTTTCCCAAGTCCCACCATAATTTTCTCAATACTAATTTCAAGCCATACACCAAAACACAACCCTTTAACCATAACCAACAACATTTGTACTATTAAAACACTTAATCTTTTTACCATAACCAACATCAAATTCATGATTTTGGTAGCACCCCATATATATTATAACCAATATTAAACATAAACATCATATCATCTATTTCTCTCACTCTCTTTTTAATTGAAAAAAATGAAAGATCGATCTCCTTTCTCCTAAATTGAATCTTTTTTTTGTTTAATAAACCAATTTCTCACATGATTTTATGGATCAACATGGTTGTCTCTTCTAGGTTGTGAAAGATTATACATGTTTCTTCATCAAATAAGCAATAAATAAGTTTTTTTTTTAATTATGGATTTGAAAAATCTTTGATAATGCATTGTGATGTTATTAAAAATTATTTATTCATTTGTTTATTGGTTGTTTAGTGTTTGTGTAACTTTAAAAAACCTAAATTTGTGAGTGTGCAATATCAATCCTAAAGATTGTAAGACCCTAAAAAACTCAATTATTCTTCTTTAATAAAAAATCAAATCAAATTCATGATTTTGATAGTGAATTTTTTTTATTCTTGTTTAATTGAACATCTAAAATGAACGACATTGTTAATTTTACAAGTGACTATTCCCCAAACCTAAATTTCTTAATCTTTCTTAAAATGTGGATAATTTATGCAATGAATATCTAATATATGTAACACTAATAATCGCAAAAGAAAATGGGTTACTTGCATTGGTCAAATGATTAGTGAGTGAAGGAGAAAGACCTTGGGTAAATGCTCTCGGATCGAAACAAGAGTTATTCTTACTACATACATACATGTCCAAACTCACCTAAAAAGCTAAAACCTGTTTGTATGATAAAGTATCTAGTTTATAGGGAAATGTGAGTATCCTTTTCTTTTAATTTTTTCTTTCTTTCAGTTTAGATATACAATTACCTTAATTTTATGGTACTACATTGTGTTCATTCTTCAGGTATGCTTGAACATGAAAGATAGAAGCCTTATTAAATAATCGGTCCCCAACAAACTATCAAGGGTCACATTCAGAAAGGTGTTAGTAATAGAAACACGAATATAATAACTTTATTGCAAACCCTGAAACAATATTTAATTAGTCTTAAAAATCAAAATTAAACTAAATTAAAACAAACTTTGAGGATTTTGATCTTTTTTTCGTTTTTTTTGCATGATTAAAGGATCAAACAACCTTCATCAAACTCTCATCTCCAAGACTAACCTATTGTTACCAAGGTCGATCTTTTTTTTGTTAGCATATGGTTGGCTAAAATATTTTTCATCCTCTCCCTTTTTCAATAACTTTCTCTCATCTCTCAACTTTCAAACACTAAAATGTCGGGAAAATAAAGGCTTGTGACTAAAACATACACACTTGAAACTACATAGATAAAATAATGTAAAAAAACTACAGGAACAAAACATATATTTCCACACCCCTTAATAATACAAAAAGCATTTGTGGATGTATAGTGCAATTCCAAGTACTTTTATCCCTAGGTGAGCAAGAGATGGGTGTATAGTGAACATCAAACTCTATTAATTTCTTTTCTAGCTAGGACTTTGCATGTGCACTAGTTTGGCTTCCTTTTTTAATTTTTGTTATTGAATTTGTGATAATTAAAATAAATATTTGTAAGAATTACAATGATTTAAATTGAGAAAGAAAATATATTTCTTTGATCGAAACTCTTATTCCTTATTCATTTATTTATTTTATTATTTGACAAAACATATTTTTTATTTTAATAAGAGTATGGTTTTTTTAAAAAAATATTCTTATTGTCTAAAAAGCAACTTTCAATAATAATAATAATAATAATAATAATAAGCTTGCTTGCATAAGATGCCACTTTCCTAAGCTTTAAAAGATAAGATCTAAGCTGAATTGACTAACATCTCTTTTCTTCACCAGCTTGCTAACAAACAAACATATCTGAATGAACTCTTGATTATAAACTACTAGCCTATAAGGGACTCTTACTCATTAGCATTGATAAAAACTAAAGATCATTAGCACCTTTTTAATTTACCATGTTAGAGCAAGTCTTACTACTAATATATAGTCTAGCTTTTAGCCCATTAACTTCTTTTTAACCCTTCTATAGAACACGCTTGCAGGAACCCTTATAGATCTCATGCCTCTATAATTTTAACTTGATTGTATGAAAAAAATATAAGAATAATTAATTTGAGAAAACTATATAAAGAATTTACACAAGAAAGTAAAAATAGATATTTTATTCTCATTGAATATTCATAAGTAATATTTTTTTTAAATAATCTACATATTAGGGTTATATATAATTATTAATAAAATAATTGATAGTATTATCATAAAAAGATTTAATCTTATTTGAAAATTATGGCATAACTAGATCTTTAAATATCAATTTAATATATTTATTTAAAGGGAATTTCAATATAAAATATAAAGAAATAAATAAAAAAATAAAATAAAAAGTTAAAAGGCAATTGAGATCCCCCTCCATGAAGAACCAATTGATACTAAGATCAATTTTTTTTGTAGTTAGAAAATATTTATTCCTTTCTTGGTAATTTATCTCTCCTCTTTCAACATTAAAGAACTTAAAAATAAAATAAAAAAATAAAGTTCTATGATAAAAACATAAACACCTAAAACTAAGAGACCAAAATGTATATTTTTTATCCCATTGTAAATACAAAGTGCAATCCATAATACTTATATCTCTTTCTATCTCTATAATAACTAGGAGAGGGTGTACAATAAAACAACCATTTTTTTTTAGTTTATCTCATAATTATAATTAATTATATTATAATATTCATTCACACCTTTCACGCAGTACATCAAATTCTAATTTATATACTATCACGGAACAAGTATCTTATTTTTCCATTACCAATAGCAACAAAAAGCAAATAACTAACAAAAAAATATATGTTTCCTTATCTATGCTCCATGTTTGAATTTGTGTGCCTAGTTGATATATCTATTGGTATATGAAGGAGGGGTCTCCATAATTTTTCCTTTGGAGGTTGCATGTAACCTCAAAAAACTATACAGCACAACTTAATATTAAAAATAAATAAATTTTATTTCTTTTAACAACTTAACCCATTGCATAACGCTACTTTTCCCAAAAAAAAAATTAAATTAAAACTGTACTAGTTTCTAAAAACTTGTTCTTGTACCTGTAATTAATTTCAAAATACACTCCACATGCAAATACTTTTGTTGATTGTTTGGCGCTTGCCCACGAGGAATATGGGATTTATTTTTTATTTTTACCTTAATCATTCAGTCATGATTAGGAAATAATAAGCTAGAAAAGCCTACCAATGGGTCTAAGTTCAACAGTGGTGTGTCATGTGTGGTCTCATCGGAGGACTAGAGTAGGCTAGGGTTTGAGCAACGTGTACCTTAAAGCTAAAAGAAAGCCTAGCAGTAGTGGTTAAAAATTTAAAATAGCTGCTGAAATCTAAATTCTCATCGGAAGGCGAGCCATCGAATAATGTCAAAACAATTTGTTTTTTTTTTCTTCATTCTGTTCAGATCGGTGATTGATTATATTATTTTCATGCTGCATGTTAGATCTGTTATATCAGTTTTTTTTTTAATGTAAAAAAATTAAATTATATAATGATTAACTTGATGTCAACTGGTTAATTTAATAAATTTAAAGATAACATTAACAATAGATAAAAATATATTTTAATTTAAAAAATAAAATAATATTTTTTAAAAAAATATAAAAATAATAATATATTTGATCAATTTGGATTAATATTTTAAATTTATTACTCAGATCGTAAGACTCTAATAACCTTATAAAAAATATTTTTTTTATTAAGCCTAGTTCTTAATAACCTAATGTTGAATGATGAACCTGAAAATAAAATCCAACTTAAAAAATAAGTCGAGTCAGGTTAACTTATAAAAAATGAGTTATAAGACTGGGATAATTTCATATAAAAAAAACAAAATAATTATAAAACTCAATTTTAAATCATCTCAATATTGAAGAGTGAAATTAAAAACATAAACACATAAAAAAGCATGCAAGTTAACTCGAGTTAACCAACCAAATCATGACCCGAGTCATAAAATACAAACAAAAAAAAATTCAAAAAAAATCAACTAAAAAATAGATAAAAAGAACTCAATTTAAGCGGTCTAACTCGCAACCCGGACCATAAAACCATGATAACCCTATATAAAACAAATAAAAAAAATTATAAAACTCAATTCAACCCAATATTGAATGGTTAAATCAAATACAATGTTAATGTCCTACTGATACATATAATTAGAAAAACCAATTTATTCCATTCAAAATTAGGAACAGATATTGTAGGTAAGCTGTCGTTTTCTCCACCGGGTCGGGTTATTTCCTTTTTTAATAATTTGTCATCTGCTATTTAATAATAGAAAATGTCAACCACCACCACCAATTAATTATATATATCATCTGGATGCCACTAATGATAATGACAATGGCAAATATATTGGATAAAAGCAACAGATTCTGAAATGGTCAGGACTCACGGCATTATTAATGGCAATAATTCGGTCTTGTAGGCTCTCTGCATGGTTTTTGCCCATATAAACTTTTCGTACTGTGCTATGAACAAGACATCTATATTTTATCTAATGAAGAAAATCAAAGATATATTTTCGAGAGATTCTGTCCGGGCCGGTGATGTTTCCTCCGGCTAGGAAACAACAAAACGAAGAGAGGACAGAGGAGATTAATTAACTAATAAATGCGTTTGACAAACAGGGAAGAAGTAGGAGCCTGACAAAATCGAAATCAAAGCATGTCATAGAGTTATAAGAGATTTTAAAAACGCAAAAAAGAAAGCTGGAGCTTGCTTAGGAGGAGGGATCACATGAAAAAACTGGAAACAAATAGAAATAGACTTTGAAATCGCAGGAGGGAAAATTCTATGTATATTCTATTGTTAGAGAACCCTGAGCAACACTCAAACAATAGTAGTAGGTAGGCTCACGTTCTTTTTATATACAATTGGCTGTAAACCATCATTCCATAAGAAAGCGTAGGGCAGAATTCTTTCCATTTATTTGAAAATCCTGTTTCTAATAAATTAGGACTTAAAGTTGTCTCTATACAGTATTCAAAGGATGATTTGCTTGATCTTGATCCAATGTTTTTGTACTGTATAGTTGTTATTTTCTCATTTTGGCTAGAATTTATTGTTGTTGAAACACCTTTATCACCTAAATACATTTCTCACTAATATAGGCAATATTTGTGACTCTTTTGCCTTGTTACTCTATGAATCTTATTACTCTATTGCTTCACACAATAGCTGGCATGATTGGAGTGTGTTGTGTTAACACCCTGCTGCAAACTATGTCTAGGATGGAGGTAGAGTTTGGTTAGAAAATAAACAAGAGCATGTTTTTTTACATTGGTTTATTGAGAAGGTCAACAACTTGATTATTAATGGAAACATGTTTGGTGACAAGCTGTCCAGTAACAACTTGTTCTCGCACAAAATAGCAATCCAATTCAATATATTTACTACGAGCTCGAAAAACTAGATTGACTATCATATGGAAAGCATTAAGATAATCATGGTAGAGTATTGGTGGTGATTGTACTGGAAAGTGAAGGTTTTTGAGGATGAAAGTCATCCATGTCACCTCAAATACAGTATTGGTCATAAAACAATACTCAGCTTTAGTGTTGGAGCGAGAAATTGCATGTTGCTTTTTTGTACAATAAGAAATAAGATTGTTTCCAAGGAAAACACGAAATCTAATAATGGAGTGTCTAGTTGTGGAATATCATTTCAAATCTGCATTTGAAAAATCAAGAAGATCCAATGCAGTATGGGAAGAGAAATATAGACCTGTGTTGATAGTGCAATTAACGTAACATATAATATGATACCATTTTTAAGTCTGTAGTATCTGAAGTGTGCATGAATTGCAACATAAATTTAACATTGTCATAAAGGTCTAGGTGTGTAATTGTAAAATATTATAAGGAACCAACAAGTCCCAAAAAATAGCTCTAGAGGTGTGTCATGTGACGAGGTTTTTATCTTTGCTTCAAGAGATGTATCCATAGGATTACAATCTAACATGTTGGCATGTTTAAGTTTGGTAAAAGCATGGTGGGACTATGACAGGTGAAGACCACTTGCTATTTATGAGATATCAACGCCAAAGAAATAATGAATCAATTCTAAATCCTTCATTACAAATTCACATCTTAGAAATTTAATAAAAATTATAACAAGTGTTATAATAAACCTATAAGAAGGATATTATCAACATAAATGAGAAGAATGAGTGAACCATGATAAGAGTGGAAAATGAGCAAAATTTGATTAATTAGACTACAAAACAAAAATCATATTTGAGAAAAATAGTACTAAATAAATCAAACCAAGCACAACATGCTTGTTTAAGTCCATATAGAGCTTGTTGAAGTTTACATACATGCTTTGGATGATGTATATCAGCCATTCCATGTGATTGTTTTATAAATACATATATACCATTCATGATGACAACATACATAAATGCATATTTAATGTCAAGTTGATGAATAGACTATTGTTGAACAAGTACAATTGTGATGATCATCTACATGGTTCCTAGTTTTACAACAGGAGAAAAGTTTAAGTTAATCAATACTATTAATTTCATGATAACATAAATTTATGTTGGTGAATTTGTTAAATCTAGTAGTGCATACTTAAATTGATTGATTAGATAAAAAGAAAAAAAAATATACAAGGTTGTATATATCATAAATATCATCTAAAATTAAATATTTTTTATTTTAAAAATAGAGTTCATATATATAAAACATAAAAAAAAAATATACAAGGTTGTATATATCATAAATATCATCTAAAATTAAATATTTTTTATTTTAAAAATAGAATTCATATATATATAACATAAAAAAAAATTATGTAGCTCTGCATATATAAGAAATATCATCTAATAATAAATATTTATTTTAAAAATAGTGTTTATATATATATATATATATATATATATAAAACATAAAAAATATGGATGAATAAGAATAATATCTAAAAAATTAAATACATAAAAAATAATTTAATAAAAGCCTTTATTAAAAAAAAAGCTAAATAAACAAAATAAAAAAATCAACTAATCTGACGTATTTTACTGTTTTTTTTTTGTTAATGATTGGAGGGTGTTGTGTGAAGAGGATGTACCGGCAGATTATCGGATCAAACAAAATAACTAAAGCTGAGATGAGATGAATTTTAAAAATAAAGAAGGACAGAACAGTACAGTCCAGCAAGGCAAAATGGAGCAGGGGCATTTATGCTATTATCTCTTTTTGGTCGGGCACGTGTAATAAATTTAATAATGGATCGAAAAGAAGATAAACTACACAGTTGTTTTGTCCAATCACTCCAATCTCAAGTCTTATCTTCGCACGATGGGTAAAGTGATATTTTACCCATCACTTGACTCTTATCTTCACGTGATGGGCAAAGTGAAATTTTTTATTTTTTACCACTCACAAAATAATAGTAAGCTAGAAAAGGGAGATATTAGCTACTATATTAGGTTATTAGCATACTGTCTAAAATGATTTGGTGAATTAATATATTAAAAAAAAAAAATGAGCAAAGATGTGTAGTTTAAAAATGTGACAAATAATTAATATTGTATTTAAAAACAGTAACAAATATAAGTTGCTATTAAAAAATAAGATATTTATTAAATGTTGTGATTCTACACCGTAATATTGGTTAAATTTTGCGACTCAGGATTGCGATATCAGTTAAATTCTAGTATCATCCATCCCTTGAAAATTCAACAACAAAATAATATTGCATCTAAATCTAACAAGAAGGGTTCTTATGACATTTATCATTGAATAACATAACAAATATAATTTCAATGGTTATTTAGTTTATTAATCTTACATTAAATTTAGTTAATGGTTTTATAAAGTAAGAAATTTTCCAATTTTCACAAAATTTCAGCATAGTTTTTCCTTTTTAAGAGCTCTACCCAAAATTTTATCTAATTTAAAAATACCTGCAAACAACCATAATAATTAAATGCAATAAATTTTCACATTTTATAATTACATGTAGCTTCAGACTTACCACTTGAAACACAAATCTCAATTATTTTTACTTATCACATTTATGAATTGTAGTTCCATTGTATGAAACTATTGTTCACATCAAGAATAATAATCCCACCATAATAATATAACATAAAGATGTTATGAGATATTCTGTTAAAAAAGAAATAAATTTGATTATGGTCAATTGAATATAATTTTAACTAAATTGCATCAACTCAACTCTAATTTTTAAAATTCATAGCAAATTCAAAAAAAATTCTCAAAATTTAACACAATTTATAATTCATCAAAATTAAACATAATTCATGATATCAAATCTAATTAATATTTTCATGATAAATTGCATGAAATCAAACACAAATCCATAGTAAATTCAAACAATTCAAAGAAAATAAAAAATGCCAGATTGAAAAAGTATCATAGAAAGGATACTAATATTTTTATGGAATTTAGAAAAGAACATCGAACTTAATTGGCTTTCAAAATGGAGATGTTGGATTTCAAAGTATCGAGGTAAACATACTAGAATTCATATGGTATTCAAAAATAGGAATATGATTGATTGATTTTCAAAATAGAAGTGTCGAATTAATGAGTAGCTATTCGTGGAAATTATAAATTATTAATAGTGAGGGAAACACTAAGCTTGTAGAATTTTAATTAGAAAATTTTGTTTGATAAATTCCTGGTCAATTTGTTATGTTAAGAAACAAAATTTTTAAAAAGAATTTTTAACTATTCGACAATGAGATATGATCATCGAACTAAAAATGAATCATTGAATAGATTGTCAATTAATTGGGTTAGAATTGCAAGTTTGATTATTTCTTATAAAATATAAAGATCATTGATAATAATAATATAATAATAATAAATTATGATGTTGATTATTGTATGCTTGGTAAATTTCAAGTTCATCGTTGTCAATGATTCAAGAATCAGGTTAACATTCTAATTGAGAACGAGTGGTTATCATGTGAAGATAAGAATGGTAAATATAACATAGTTATCTATTGGGAAACAAGAGTCTTGAACCTTGCAAATCCAATCATATTACCTTTTTTTGTACATATTTAAAACTTTATTGTTTTTATATGTTTTGGGGTTGAATCTTATCTTTTTAATGAAGTATGAATTTATAAAATAAAACAAAAAAAATGTTATATAGATAAACTTCATAAGACCAGTTTGTGTACATAAGTAATAGGAAACAGGGGAAAGAAGCTTAGATATCTAACTTGGACTCTTCAACTAGATATTCCTCATTATGAGCAACAACAACCTTAATAGGAAACACATCCGTAAAATCAAGCATTGAAACTAGATGGAAGTCAACATTGAAGTCCATTTGTATTTATCTTGATTGATTGAAGAAATGTAGGTTAGTAATGGCAAGAAAGATCTTATTTCCAACCATCTTCAAGAGATAATATCATATTGGATTAGCTGTCAAAATAAAGAATGTCAGATTTGAAAGTATCTTGAACAAATACTGATATTTTTATGGTATTCAAGAAAGAATACTAAATTGGATTGGCTTTGAAAATGGGGAATGCCAGATTGAAAAAAAATATGATAGAGAAGATATTAATATTTTTATGGTATTTAGAAAATAATATCAAACTAAATTGGCTTTCAAAATGGAGAATGTTGGATTTAAGAGTATCGAGGTGAAATACTAGAATTCATATGGCATTTAAAAATAAAAATATGATTGATTGATTTCCAAAATAGAAGTGTTGAATTAATAAATAGACTAGGTTCAAATTTATTGTTCTTAACTATTTGTGTTTAAAATAATGAAAGTTTATTTTTGTTATCCATTTCGCATTCAAAAACAAATAAGTCCCCTTTAAGCCTAAAAAAGATTTTTTTCATGAAAATTCTAAGTAAGATCGCACCCATACTGAGAGCAAATAGAAGATCAAATGTTAATAGAATGTTTTGATAAATACAAAAATACAAAAGAGCCCAAGAATAAAAAATTAGGGCATGCCCAAGTCAAAACACAAAGTCAAAACCCAATAAGATTGCCCCACCACATCAATAATATATAATAAAAAGCAAGTAAGAAAATAAAACAAATAAATACTAAAAGGTAAAGCAAGTCAAACAACTGGTTGTGATTCTAAATCTATAGAACCCTAAAATATTATTTTAGTTTATAAATCACTTATATATCTATAAAAATCTTTTTTAATCAAGTAAACAAGTAAATAAACTATTCATTATTATTTATGCTAATAAAATAAGTTGGACACTCTCTGGAATAATTATGCCCTTGAAAAACACCTTCATGGAGTCCAAGCAATCTCAATCAAGAAGTCAAGGGCCAAATCCAATTAGTTATTTTCCATGTTATTGCTCAAATTTTCATGGGAGGCTGCCATTAATTAGTTAGCCACGAACAGCAAGAACATTGTATAATTGTAGTTTCGTTTATTAGTACTTGCTAGAGGCAAGAACAATACCCTCCATCAAGAAATCTTTCTACGTCTCCCACTAGAAAGGATATAAATAATAATTTAACTATATTGAAAAACAATGCATTTTTATCTTCTTACAGCAGCAACCATCGATGTGCGCCCAATAAAAAAAAAAAGACTTTAGGGTTATCATTACAGAGATCTAGATGTCAATATTGGATGGAAAATACCTCATCAAGATTCCAAGCAACTGAGCTGGTGACTCGGTGTTTCCATGTCAACGGGCAACAGGGGAAATGGGAAGAAAAGCCAAAGGTTGACTGGGTAACCACAAGGCCAGTGCATGCCAGGTGGCACCTTACTGTCCAGGAAATAGATAGACCTTTACCGTATAATAATAATAAAGAGAAACCAACGCCATATGGTGGTGGAGGCCCATCTGGACGACTGGATGTGGTTAATTAGAACCACCTTTTACGCCCGAGGTGGTGGTGGTGGTGGGTGAGTGTAGACGCGGCCATGCCGTTGAAATGTGGCTTCACTTGAAATTTTCTGCTAACCGAAAGGAAAGGTTCACTTCTCAACGTTTCATAACGTCAACTCGCAACTGTTGGCTCGGCAGCTGGCAGCTAGCAGGTGGCAGGTGGCAGCACCACTACGATTATAGTAATAGTTTTCAGTGTGCGGAGGAGACTCCAGTATGAAGAAAGGAAACGGAGTTCATGGTTTACAGGGCAGCACCAGTAAGTTTTTGCCATTTCTTGCGAGTGGCAATTAATTATCTGGTACTGCACTGAAAGAAAAGAATGCTGAGTTGGTTCTTGGATACTCTAAAAGGCTGGTCACTTCAGGGCATTTCTTAAACAAAAAGCAGACGATTGCGTTTATTATAAACTAGATTAGAAAAAAATATATTTAAGCTTATTTGTATTATTAATCAACTGAATGTTAACCTAATAAAAGAAACCACAAAAAAGTTTAAAAAAAAAAAACATGGGGGAATTGAAAAACATTTATAAAAAGTAAGTAAACTTGAGCAAATATCTCAAACTTAATTAAATTTTAAAGATTTATAACCCTTGAAATCCTAGATTCGAATCCAATCAAGAAGTTTATTATAAGTCAATATAAAAATATCAATTTTAAAAACTTGTCAAAGCAAAAAAAAAAAAAAAACAATAAAAATAATAGGGAATAAATTTGATAGCGGAAAAACAAAAGTAAGGTAAATCGTAAAATAAAATCATTTGTGACTTAAAATAAAAAATTGGCATAAAAAAATGGATTAAATTTGATAAGAAGAAAAGCAAAGGAGTGTGAAATAGTAAAACAAAATCAATTTAAGAACTGATTCTAAAAACAAAAAATAAAAAGAATGAGGACTAAATTATATAAATTATTCAAAATAAAGAAACAAACCTCATAATAAAAGAAAAATGGACTAAATCTCAAAAACCAACAAATTAAAATATTGTTCTTAAATTTTTAAAGGGTTGGCATGAAAATCTAAGTGGAGAGAGAAGAGAAGAGGGAAAGAAATGGTCACCAACGCCAAACGGCTATAAATCTTGGAATATTTGTTGTCTCATCAAGTTAAGGGCGTCAAGACTCTTCAAAAAGTTACCTTTGAAAACGGTGTTTGGTCATCAAATGACCCTCCATGCATCACCCGAACAATGCGGGGTCATCGCTTGCATATGCTCAACATGGGCCAACTTGGTTTTTTTGTAATATTTAAAAAATATAATTTACATCAATGTCCCTGATTATTCTTGGAATTTATAACAAAAACAATATAAAATGACAAAAAAACCCATAAATGAGTTTTGTTAGTTTTGTCTTTAAGGGCATGAAAGTATTTATATTATTCTAAAAAGATAAAAATACAAAAATATCCTTAAGTAGTAGGTATTAAATTATTTTATTCTAGATATAAATTAGTAATTTTATTGTATAAAATAAAACAAAATTACCAATCTAACCCATATAATTTAAAAAATAATTGTATCATGCTAAAAAGATCATCTTGCCCTAATATCATATTCAAAGATATTTTTTTTCTTTAAGGATAATATCATAATTACGCAATTCCAGTAAATTAAAAAATGAGCCGTAAAATCTGTCACCTTTTCTATTTTTTTTAGTGCATGCATAAAGATTAATGTGAGATCAAAATGCATTTGAATGATTATAAATCAGTTTCCCTTGCTTCACAGTTTGCACCATTGCAGACCTCTAATGGTCATGATCCTGATTATGATCACGAACATTCGGTGGTAGCGAAAGCTTTCTGTATCTGATTCAATTTTTTTCAGAACAAAAACTATGCAGAAACTTGCTCATGTCCTGCCACAGTTCCAATGGTGTCCAGAACCGAATCCGCATTATCGAATTCAATGTTGTCTAAGCATTCTCCATAACCATCAAAATAAGATCAATCATGAGCCAAAATACCAAAAATATGATGTCCAGAGCTTTCAAGCGAGAGTTCAAAAACAGGTAATAAAGTTTACATGAACAAGTGCAAGACCACAAGGGGGTAATGCATAGCATAGTTGAGCAATGAAAACAGTACTGGACCAGTAATAGGATTATGAAGCCCTGACTGAATGCCGTTTGTGCCCAAGAAATGCTTCGCGAAGTTCTTTATAACCACTCCTATAATGCTCCAGAGAGAAGCATAGTTGTCGAATTGCCGCCCTTTTCTCCTCAGCCACAGCTGAAAGCTCAACTCTCTGCCCGTCCACCTCCTTCTCCAGCTCCACCACTTTCAATCTTAACTCGTCAACTAGCTTCCGTGAACTTTGAGACCCAGCAATCAATTTTTCATGTTCGGTATGCAACTGTTGCAGATGCCCCTCCATTTGCCTTATTTGATTGTCTCGAGAATTCACATCTGCAATGAGTGTGTTTACTTTAGCACTCATCCCGTCTTTCTCAGCCATGAGCATATCGTATTTAGACTTGAGGCTGTCAATGTTTTTGTTCAGAACTTCCACATGCCCACCTCTGTCAACTAGTTCCACCTTCAACTGACTGATCTCCCCTTGCAAAGCAATCTCCCGGGCATCGTGCAAATTTTTCATTTGCATTTTCTCAGCCTCACATTGCCTCAGTTTATCCTCCATGAATTGTCCTTGTAGATCCCATTCTCTCAGTTTTACCTCCAACATGTTCTGTTTCTCGGACAGGTCAAGTATCTCAGATTGCAGGTGTGCCTTCTCCACAGAGAGATTTTCCTGTGCATCTTTTAATGACTTGATTTCATGATCATGATCAGATAGATCACTTTTGTAGCTTGTGATCCTCTCCTGCAAGTCTAGAACGCGCCTGCTCTCTGTATTGAGTTTGGCATTCAGCATTGTTATTTCTTCTTCAGCCACCTTAAGTTGACCTTGTAATTCATCTGAACCTTCAGCTACTTTCTTTTGCAGCTCCAATACCCTTTTTCTTTCCACTTGAAGATCATCCTCCCTCATCTGGATGTCTTTAAGTGCCAATTCAAGCTGAGCTTGCAAAGTCGCTGAAAGATCCCTAAAAAACACACTCTTCTCAAGCTCGATTTTCAACCTGGTAACGTCATCTTCTGATAGCTGGAGTTTTACCTTTGTAAGCCTCAGCTCTTCTTCATAGCCGCTTATTCTACTCAGTAGTTCTTCATAATTTCTATTTTCCTCCCCGTTCAGCATGCTATCTCTATTCTCTTCTTCATGCATCCGGAGCTTCTCTTCCATACTTGAGAGCTCAGTCCCCATAACAATAATCTTCTTGTGCAATTCACTACGATCAGTGTTCACTGGGAGGCTATAGTAGGCATTCCCAGAAGAATTGAAAGATTCTGATTCAGAATCTGATGATAATGATGATGAAAATGAGAATGATTCAGATCCTTCCTTTAATGAAAGATCAGAGCTAGCACCATGGGAGCTGACAGAAGGGGCTCGATTACTAGCCCTGTGAGAACCCAGCTTCTGATCGGGAGTCAGCAGAGAAGGGTCATGGCCATGGCCTGATTCAGAATTGTCAGCACCCTGCACATCGAACTCTGATGGTATGCTATTGGATAATTCAGCTGTCACGTACTCATAGCACTCAGCCAATGATTGTTGCATGCTGTTGAATTCCTTAATTTTTGAAATCAAATCTGGCCTGGTCTGCCTACACATTTCAGCCTTCTTCGCAAGTGATACACCATCTTCTTCAATCACTTTCAGCATTTGTTTGACACTCCGCTCCATCTCTGTCATCAACATCTTTACCATTAAAATCCCAATAAATTAAACAAAACCTTGTCCAATTTCATCCAAGCAAAATGAGTATTGGAAGTCAACTAGTGTGTGAATCAAGAACATATTGGATGATCAAGGAACATAATAGGCTCATAAGCAATTGAAACAGGTTAGTGCACTTCAATACAAGGCTCCATTGTGATTTATGTAATGCAGTTGCACTCACAGAACAGAAATGCCCAATCTCTTACAAGTTCTAAAAAAAGGTTGATAAGATAGATGGTTCTGAATCGGCCACTTAAATTGTTAGCACGAGAGAGCTTAAAAAACAGTCACATTTGGGAAGAAAAAAGACGTTGCGAATCAAAATTGAAAACAACAAAGATATAATCAGACCAATAACAAGAATTGAACTTCAAATTAATTAAAAGAATAATAATTCAAACTCCAGAGTAAATTAGGTTTATGTTATTTTTCAGAGTTGGAAACAAGAAGAAAAACCAAACATGCTGTGGAAGATCAATTGAACTACAACAAGAAGTTCCAAGTTGTTTTTCATTTTTACTAAATGGGCAAACAATTAGGTCTTCCATTTCTCTCTACCATTACTCTTCACTCCAACCAGTGCTTTATCACTTTCAAAGCTCATCCTAGATTGGCTGGACATAACACTAACCAAGTCAAAAGCAGGCTGATCTGTATCTTGCTAACAAGAAATAGAGTATCTGAACTACAATTTGCAAAACACATCCTCCACCTACTGGTACTGATCTCTCTAAAACAAATGAAATAGGCCCTTCAGGTGTTTCTTGGCCATCAAACTCAGACAGTGTTGTCAAAAAACTACTCTTAAGACAGCAAGAAAACATGCGGCAAAGCCTTGCCACTAAGTTCAGTACAGAAGTTGTTATAGGGTTATCGGTTTTAACCTTTTCTAAAAAATAAAAAAACAAATCCCTGTTTTAAAATTCAGATAAAACAGAAATCGGAAACCGTAAATGATCTCGAAATCATGCTTTGAATAACATCAATAAATCAGGTAAGTTCATCCATGAATTCAAGGTATCGTTGCTAGCATCTCTTACAGAGAATATATGTATATAAAAAAAGAAGATGCACGTTAAAAGGGACATAGCAGTTCACTGACCTTGGTGGGAAGAATTCAAGATCTTGGACTGACTGACTGCAAGAAAAGAAAAAGAAAAAAGCAAAAGAAAGATGATAAGAATGGAGCGATGGATGTGGCCTTGATTTTAACAAATCCCTTTGACTAACTGAAAAGGGTTTTTCTGGGCCTCTATTTTCTTTGCCTTTAGAGGGAGAGATAGAGAGAGAAGGGATTAGGAAATGGAGACAAAGAGAAAAGTGTAAGAGAAGCAATAATTCATAAATCCCTCAACCCATCTACCCCTGCCAGTTTTCATGGGGTGGAGTCCCCAAGGTTGCCGCGCTTTCATTTCAAAATTTTCAAATCCCACCAAATTCCCATTCAATGCATGTCAGTGGACACCGAATTTCCTGGATGAAGAAGCATGGTGGGCCTGAATAAAGACAAATCACAGGCTAATGAAACTGTTCTTGCTTCGTCTTTACCAGCCGGACGTTTCCCATTTACTTTATTTTTCCTTTTGTAATGAACTACATTTGATTTGATTTGAGGGAGTATTGATTTCATGTTAATCCATTCTTTCCACTCATGTAATAAATGAATGAATTCAGTCTATTGGGTTTTTCCTGTTGTGAATTTTATTTTATTTTTCAATTATTCAAGCCAAAATTGGAATTGCTTTTGTAGTGACTCCTGTCATTTTAGACACCGTTTGGCTTTGTGTTTCAACTTGCGTTTCATTAAATTTTAATTTATTTTTTTTTACTAAAATTGAGTGCGGTTTGTACTTTTTGGATCGTTTTGATGTGCTGATGTCAAAAATAATTTTTAAAAAATAAAAAAAATATTATTAGCATGTATTTCAACATGAAAAACTATTTAAAAAGCAACCGTTACAATACTGCCGAATACACTCTTAGGCCTTCGATCCAATATTATAGGTGACAACACACCTACGGGGGTTCAAGGTTATATGAATAGCCTAGAATCCAAGGTAAAGGATCATCTTCAAGAGGGAAAAAAAACTCCATCTTCTTCATCTTTCTCAAACCTAAATACTCCACAACTAAACATACACATGCTCAACCTCACAAGGCTCTCATATTCTACATAAACTGACTTAGAAATCAGATGGTGCAAATCTTTTAGAAGGACTTACTTTGTAGGAGTTCCAATTATTCAAGCCTGGCCTCCTACGCCTTTCAATTCATAATAGCCTTAGAAAGATCATAACATTTTGGAGGTTTTCAAAAACCTCATTAATGGTTTCGTTTATGAGAAATTAACTTCAAGAAAAAAAACTAGTTCCATTCTCGTATTTCCACATTTTTTTTGTTTCTTTCCATGGTTGACAACCAATAAATTCCTAGGCTTGGAAGAGTCACAACCCTTCTAACTACCAATTCTCCACCAATGTACCAGGATCTCTAAAATGTAACTCAGATAATAAAGATGCTTGTTGTGGCCACACAAGAGGAGCACACATGAGTAGTTAAAGGCCTTACATCTCCACAGTAGATATGGTGCCTTTGTTAGCACCACCACATCTACCTTTTAACGTCTGTAGACAACTCCTTTTCAAGGAGAAGTAAGGGCAAAATAACATCACAAAAACTTGGAGAGGGTGTTGTTGTTCTCAAAGCCCCTGTAAAAATAGCTCGTGTTGCTAAGAGGGGCATTCTCTAAGTAGATATTCAAGATACAAAAAAGAAAAGGTTGAGGATGAAATAGCATGCAGTCATAACCATAAGATGAGCCACCATCATTCTTCATCAAAGGCTTTATTGAGTAGTTCTAATAGAGACTAGAAAGTGGGCTTGTGTGGAAGTACTTCATCTTCATTAAAATGAACATAGATAGTTATAATAGTTTGACTAACCTTAGATAAAACTTGCAAAATTTTCATAGTAGCTTAGCTAATATTGTAAAACATTGATATTATATGTAAAATTATACCGAAAAACTTCTAGGAGATGGCCCAAACCTGATACCGTAACTTAAACCCTAATTGTATCCTTAGTTTTGATTATCCATATGTGTTTCTCATAGATCATTTTAGCATGAGCATTTTGATGAAGAAAAGCTCTATAACATTGTTTTTAATCGCTAAAAAAGAAGACGAGAGTAATATTAAGCCCTATCTACAAGGTTCAATGAAGACTATTAAGCTCTACAACATCATTTTCATAAAATTATGCTTTTATTTTGTTTGTGTATGCATGAATGTGTAAATATTTATTTCTCAAACAAGAATAAAAATTATGTCTACAAGTCTCTTATTTTTAGAGACAAACATCATTTTTTTATGAATGGTCTAATCGATGAATTTTTTATTCTTAGGGATACATCAAATTCTTTGATGATGGTTTAATTGATAAGTCATTTATTTTTAAGAATGAACGTCAAATTTCATTAATGGTCTATCAACGAGTCTTCTATTTTAGGAAGGAACGTTAGATATTTTGTGAATGGCCTAATTGACAAGTCTCTAATTTTTAAGGGTGAACATCAAAATTTTTAAATGGCCTAATCGACAAGTCTTCCACTTTCAGGGATAAGCATCAAAAAAAAAAATTTGAATGGCCTAATTGAAAAGTCTTCTATTTTTATGGATAAACATCTAATATTATGAATAGCATAATCAACGAGTCTTCTGTATTTAGGTACGGACATCATTTTTTTTATAATTGATCTAATCGACGAGTCTTATATTTTTAGAAATGGGTGTTGAACTTTTCACAAAAGACATTAGAAATAAATTGTAAATAAGATCAAAAAATAATTTAGACAGTTAAATGCATGTAATTTAAGAGAAAACAGATAGTAAAGGTAACATTTTGTTTGAAAGGATATGATAAAGGAATGTTTATCTTTCCTTAAATATAATTAACCCCTTCTATGAATCTCTAAAATCAATGTTTATTTTAGAACTCTTAGTTTCCTTTAATTACTAGGTAGCAACTCTTATTTTTTTTCCTTTTCTTTTCCAATTTCCCTTATATTTTAAAAGTTCAAACATTGTGCTAAGTGTGACAGTATGATGACTTCATCAAGGACTAAGGTCAAGCATATATACATGTGTTTTCTCTTTTAATTTCTTTATTGCCATTTATTATTGAGCATTTATTTTTATTTAATTTATGTTATTTAATTTTATATGTTAATTTTATTTATCCATTAATTTTAATATGCTGGTTTAAATGTGCATGAATTTTATTTTTAAAAGTTTCACACACTTCATAAAAATCAATAAAATCTATGGACCCAACCTCATCCCTTTTTAGGATTAGATAAAGAGATTTTGGTGACAAGTGTGGCTTATGTCCACTGATACTCACTTGAACTTTCATTCAAATTAGAACTCATCTATATTTCATAACCCAATTTTGGGTTTCCTCTAATATTTTTTTTTATTTTAAAATAAAAAAAATGAAAGACTAACAACTTAGTAAGAATAAACTGATAAGGGTTTTAAACACATTGAGAAACCAAACTGAGATTTTGGACAACTTCAGGAATCCAATTATACCCAAGATTGAAAGACAATGTAAAAATAAAGATTTAAATGATTATCAGATGAATTTGTATAAAAATTAATTTTTAATCATAGGCCTAATTAAGTTTAAGAATTAATTTGGGTCAAACTAAAAGAATTAATTAAGTGTGAGGACTTAAATGGGCTTTTAATAGGTCAAATTAATTTTATTAGGGACTTAATTGATGAAAAAATAAGTTTGAAAGCTTAATTTGGACTTAATTGAGAATATTAAAATTTTAAAGAACCAGATTTAATTTTTCCAAACTCATTTAGGTGAAATCAAGAATAAAATTTCAAGAAAATCAAATTAGAGACCAAGGATTATTTTGCAAAAAGCATGTGAATTTGAGGACCCAATTCAGGTTGCAAATGGGGGTGGAATTTAGGAAATTAGAAGTTTGAGGCTTAACTAAGGACCAAATTAAAAAAGTTTGAGACCAAAGGCCATATTGTAGAAGGCATTGATAATTGAGGGTCGAAACTAACATGACCAGGGACTAAATTAAAAGGAATATTTAGAAATTAACTTAAATTATCTGAATTCAACAAAATTGAAAGATTAGGAACTCCATCACAAACAAAGAAGGAATCAATTAAAATGGACAAAATTGTGCTGTTTTGGCACCACTGTTCATTTTCTCCTTCCTTTCTCCCATGAAAAAGCTGGCTGGAGACCCTTTTACAGAGCCATTAAATGCACTGTCCAAAAAAAACACACTGCAATAACAACTACCACCTCCCCTGTTCCAGAAAAAAAATGATAAGAGAGCCTATTAAGAATCATCACAGCAATAATAGTGCAATATTCCCTCAGCATTTGTTTAGCAGTCCAAACTCTCGTGGCCAACAAGGACTCAACCAGCTCATTAACCCATCGGCAAGTTGGTTTCAATATCAGACTGACGCCTTCAACTCCAGCAAATTACGGCTAGCACTAGAGGTCTTCATCTCTTATCATAGCAACAATAGTTCCTTCGCAGCCACCAGCCTCACCTCCACCACACCACGACTGAAGCTCTACCAGCAAGCAACGCCCTATCCAGCCTAGGTAACTTTCCTTCTCCTATCTTCTTTAGTTTATTGTTACAACAAGCATGCAGAACGTGAAATAATTCACGTTCTGCGGAGGCTATCAATTTGATCACTAGGCTGGACCAATAACCAAATTATATTGAGTGGATTTAAGCTCAGCCGGTATGCCTGGTCCAGGTCTAGCTCACTTTAAGGAAACAAAAAACAAAAAGGAAAAAAGAAGAAGAAGAGAAAGGGTTTGTAGGGCATCTACTTGACCACACAATTCAGGTTGGGCTGGGTCTTAGCCCATCCTGTACATATGGGTTTGAGCCTCACAAAACAGGCCACAATTTGGAGATGGAGTTTGGCTATAGGTAGGTTCCTAACCTATAGCATAATTATTTAAGGCATTGTTTAATTATAATATGAAAATTTATTATAATTGTATTTGATATTGATAGAAATTTGATTTGGAGATGATGAAAGAAATAAATAAAAAAAAAAAAAAAGGAATTGAATGAGATCCAAACTTGATTAGTCATTCCTGAAACTGAAAGACTAGAAGATTGAAAGACTAATGATATCAATATAATTTATTAATATTGGTACTTTCTGAACTTGATTAGTCATTCCTGAAACTAGAAAACTAATGATATCAATATAATTTATTGATATCGACACTTTCTAAACTTGATTAGTCATTCCTAGAATTAGGAGACTAATGATATCAATAGAGTTTATTGATATCAACATTAATTGAGAGTTGATTGGTCATTCTTGGAATTGGAAGACTAATGATATTGATAGAGTTTATTGATATCGACATTAATTGAGATTTGGTTAGTCATTCTTGGGATTGGAAGACTAATGATATTAATAGAGTTTATTGATATCGACATTAATTGAGATTTGGTTAGTCATTCTTGGGATTTGAAGACTAATGATATCAATAGAGTTTATTGATATTAACATTAATAGAGATTTTATTAGTCGTTCCTAAAATTGGAAGACTAATGATATCAATATAGTTTATCCATATCGATATTATTCCAGATTTGACTTATCGCTCCTGGAATCGGGAGACTAATGATATCAATATAGTTTATTGATATCAACATTAACAATTTCAATATAATTTATTGATATCAACATTATTCAATATACTAGTTAGGTGGCTCACGCTACGCCGCAAGCCCACCTTTTATTCTCATAAAAATATCAAACAAATCTAAGATCCAGGAGCGTTGAGTCTGACTACAATACCGGAACCACTACTTTTAGACTTGGCAGCGGTCAAGTCCAATATAACTAGACTTGGTGGGTGTCCATGTCCAAGTTACACTTGGACTTAGCAAGCACCTAGACTAAGAACTTGGACTTTGGAGGGGCCAAATCCAAGGCAAGGTGGATCCAGCTCGCTTGCCGGATCCACTACACTTGGACTCCAAGTCTATAGTACCTAAATTTGACAAGCAACCAAATTTAGGGTATCTAGACTTGGCAGCCAACCAAGTCTAAGGTAGCATAGGTTCAACACTCATGTTGAACTCACTAAACTTGAACTCCAAGTCCTAGTGCACTTGGATTCCAAGTCCACGGCACCTGCACTTGACTGTTGGTCAAGTTTAAAGGGCTCTTGGACTTGACAGGCGACCAAGTCCAGCTAGACTTGGTAGGCACCGAAGTCTAAAATATTATGGATCTAGCACACTTGTTAAACCCATTATACATTGACTTGGCATGCAATTAAGTCCAAGATACTTGGACTTGGTAGTTTGTCAAATTCAAGGTTGCGTAATAATATTTTTTTAAAATTTATTAATGATGATGATGATAACAATAACAATAACAATAACAATAATAATTTTATTCTTCAAATTAAATTTATGGTTTTTATTTGGTATTAATAATATTTTATTTCAAATTTAATAATAATTATTATAATAATAATAATTATTATTATTATTATTATCATTAATAGATTTGAAATAAAATATTATTACTACTAAAGAAAAATTATAATAATAATAAAATAGATTTGAAATAATATATTATTAAATAATATATTTAATTTGAAGGATAAATAATATTTTATTTCAAATCTAATAATAATAATAATAATAATAACAACAACAACAATAATAGCAATAATTTATAATTTTATCTTTCAAATCAAATGGTTGTTTTTCAAGATTAATAATATTTTTTAAAAAATATTAATTATTATATTAACTATAATAAAAAATAATAACAATATAATACAAATAATAATATTTATCATATTAATAATATTATTAAACTTGTATGGGGGGTTTTGCAGACTCCAAGCGATGTTCAGCAGACCTGGGCAAACCCAGACGCGCCACGAGGTGCTGGGCGCTTTTAGTATATTGCTAGATAAATAGATGGATTGATTGTGTGCGCTATGCTGTGGGCGATTCTAGATTACTGTGTATGGAGTTGCAATATTTTTTGCTATAACAAAAATAACAATGATGGGAAAAAAAGAGATTGCTAGGTAATGATAAAGAGAATTGCAGGCAAGTCTAGTATAAAAAGTTTGATAATATAAATAAAGTTATAAACAACAGTAAAAGTACAAATTAAGCTGCCAGATTGTTGGGCACTTAAAAGAACAATGTTGTTTGCAAATTATATCAAAATGACAGAAGTAATAGTTATCTTCTTGTTGTAGAAATCCAAATCCAAGTCATTATTAGAAAAATTGCTAGTTCTCCTGTGATGGAAAAACAATAAAATAAATTATGTCAAAAAAAAGGATGTAAGTTGCAAGCATGCGTAACATACAATAACATGGAAAAATAATTTGTACAATAAAAGAAAAACATTTCGCTATAATTTGATGCTTTACATAATGTTTTTTTTTTGACATGTTAAATAGCCTCCATAAAAATTTGAAAATTTTGTCCGCGTTTGTGAAGTAGATGAAGTTAAATGTGTGGATGAGACAAGAAAATAAAAATTTAGCATGCTTATTTTTTTCACCTTATTGTATGTACAGTTTATATAGCCATTATAAAACTTTCTTTAAAGTCCTATTGATTTGAAGTCTTATGGCGTCCATCAAGGAAACAATCATATATGTTGCAATTCTCACTACATTTTTCATGCCTTTAAATTTAAGTAACATATGCATGTATATAATTGCAATTGTTTCTTCTTTATTTGACTATATATTGCGTGCACATAACAATTATGTTTTTTTTTATATATCATATTCTTGTTAATATACATATATCTTTTAACGAATTCATTGCTTTTAAAGAAAATTATTAATATTGATATAAAAATTAGCATGTAAAGAAAAGAAGAGCACATCTATTATAGGTTTTGAAGTGAAGACAAAGAGTTAATTGTAAAACAATAAAAGACAAATAGAATCAAAAAATAAATAACACATGGAAGGCACGTTGGACACCTTAGATAATGATTTGTAATGTAAAAAAGAGTAAAAAGTTGCAGGCATAGCATCACAAATAATAATAAGAAGCAATGAAAGAATGTGAGGTTTAAAATCAAACCTTTAAGGATGATGAGGATGCTTTTCGTTGTTTTTTTAGAGGTAGAAGTAAGTGATTAAATGTATCAGATGTATCTATGTTTCCCAGGTTTCCTTGAGCTTCAATTGCAATTGCATTGCCACACTCATCTTCGTGACTATTTTAATCAAGGAGTTAAAGAGATGCATGAAAAAAAAACATTAGGTTAAGAACCATCTAATTTAGCATGTGTCAAGGACAAAAAAAAATTGTAAAGGAAATGTGTGAGGAAAGGTAAACCTGCCTAATTTGTTGTACTATAGCTTCAAAATCAAGTGCACGTCGTGCTTTACAGTTCAGGCTTGTTTCCTTGTTTGGTGATATGTTCTGGGATGGTGTCTCCAAGGAATTAGGAGCAATCCTGAATTGTGCCACAGTATTTTGTGAAGTACATGGACCTATAGGAACCTGTTTTTTAAAGCTTAATGGAGTAGATGTCTCAGATCTAGTAGATGATTTAGCTTCTGTAGGTGGTGTCTCTAAAGGATGGATGTTCTTATTTGTGGTGTCATCAAAGATATTAGTAATGATAATCTCACATCTGTTGGTGGTGGATCTAAAATCACGAAAACGAAGCTGAAAAATCATGCTTTTGTTTAACTTTGCTGCCATTGCAGGTGGAATAACTAAGGGATCAATAAATTTTTTATCATAGACATAATGGTGGGCTGATGATCCAAAAAAGTTCTCAGCAATTTTCCCAAATAGAAGAAAATTTGCGACATCTTCTCCATCAGTAACAATGCATTCTAAGCGAAACCTGTGATATAAAATTGATGACATGTTCATTAATAAGGAGTTTATGATAATGTATCTGAGGAACATGAATTGTTTGCCTTTTTTTTATTTGACAGCTTAATATTATCGTAGTTGAGAAATTAAATAAGTTACCATGGAACTGGAAGAGAGGTGATAGCATTATGATCCATGCATGTGTAATTGTTTTCACCCCCACTAAGTTTTTTGTTGCATTTTGGACAGCTTGGATACCACCAACCATTGGGAAAATCAAAGTCAACAATCAAAGCTTGACAGGTGAATCTCAGATGCTATAACATAAAGGAAATATATGTTACACGGGTGTGGTTAAATAAAATTGAAAAACTAATTATATGAAGAAGTTGAAGCACGTTATGAAAGTTAATAATAGAGGGGTGAAAAAAAATAACCTTGTGCTCATAAGGATTCATGCAAAGAATCTCACGTATTGTTCTTCGATTTTCTTTGATTTGTTTCTCTATCGATAAAATAGCATTCGGGGATGAGGGGATTTGTTGGATTTCAATAGGTACTTGTGCAAAGCTGAATGCACAATTGATTCAAAAAGATGGTGAAAAAATCATTAGTTAGAAAAAATTTGAGAATGGTAAAGCATAAGAGAGATGGTTGATGTTGGGATAACTTACAACTGTGTATATGTTGAGCATTCTGGTATGTCTGGATTGAAGTACCAAAGAGAGGCAGCTGTACCTTTAAGATTTGGTTTTCCTTGTGAATAAAAAAGTATTTTTTAATAAAACAAAAGGGGAATTAGTTCGATTAGAATGACAATAAAAATCTGAAAGATTTTTTTTAAGAAAAAAATTAAATGGAAGTTTAAATTACCTTTAAATTCTGTGACATGAAATCCAGCAAACGCAATGATGACCGGAGATGGTAGGTTGCGAAGAGCAAATTCATCAAAGTCTCGGGCACTATCACCCCAAAGAGTTATACGAAGCTCCTCACCACTTGGAAAGAAAATATAAAACAAATTTGATCAATAAGTTTGACAAAAGTGAAGTAATTGCATTTTATTTTTGAACTTACTGTGTGTTCTCAAGCATGAATTCTCTTTTATTTTCGAGCATCTGTCCACGAACCATAACTTGTTCGAGTGGTTGTAATGCTTTTAGTCTTCCAAGGACATCTTAAAAAATAAGAATGAATATTTTTAAGTGATCTTGTTAAATTGAATTAAATAATAGAAATGTTTTATAATAGACTAAATGAATGAAATAGATGGCAAACCTGTAAGAATTCTGGATCCTTTTGACTTGGTGATAAGATGTGCATAGTCAATAAAATTGAAGTAGTATCTAGGAACATAAGGTTGAATAGGTTCAATGGCTGTAATTTTTGTGTCAGATTTGAGATCAATTACAGCATCATGGGCAGTAACTGTGTTTGCTGCTATGTTTTCATAAGTATAAAATCTTTCGATTTCATAGTGATTTCCTTCTATAATTGTTGATGCAAATGTTTGAAGATCCCTTGCTTTAGCTAAACCTTGAATGGCTCCACCCTATATAAAAAAAAGATTAATATTGCAATGAAAAAAAAAAATTGTTCACCATGTCAACAACCAAATGGATTAGAATTTTAAATGCAATATGCAATGAGGTTTAGAATTTTCAATGCAATGTTTAATAAGGTTTTGTAAATTATTTAAAGAAGGGTTTTTTGACCTTGGAAGCGAGGTATTGGCACCACTAGAACATTAAGCCAAAAGACTGGTTTGGCTGTATAAAATATCTGAAACTTGTCTAACTTGTATAAAATTTTCTATGGATTATAATAAAGCAAATGCAATGCAAAGGGTTTTTCTGGTTTTTTAAGCATGTACAGAACGAAGTTCACTATAAATTATATATGGATGTGAAATATATGAAAGAGGATTGGCTTAGCTACAACATTTTGATTTTTTAAAAGAAGATGATTATTGCACATAATTTTGTTAATATTTCTATACAAAAAGCATTCATTGTTAAAAATACCTTGTTTTTACATGATCATTGGCTATGTTATATTTTTTTTTAACAATTTCAATAGTGAAAAAGTTTTTGCAAGGAATTGAATAAGCAATTCTTGGTCTTGGAGTGAATTTAACTATAGCAAAGTCTAGAGTAACAAATCAAAAAGAAAGGAAACTTGGTTTTTTATGGGGAATCTTGGAAGCAAAGAATGTCTTTGATTAAGTTAAAAAAAATGGTAAATTGTCATGCTAAAGAAAATATTTAGAGACGAGTGGAGATGTATTATTCAAACATTTCAATATATAGAAAATAAGATTTATTAGTGGTTATATTTTCATAATGTATTTTACCTGGTTATCAACAAAGACACAATTAAAACTTCTTGGCTGGCCATTAAATTTAGCAATCCAAACACGACAGGCCCTAGCTTGTAATGAAGGGTAGAAGTTGTATTTTTTAATCTCTTTTATAGGTAGAGCCATTATCCTACAAAAGATTAATGAAAAAAAAAATTAGGAGCAATGATAAAAACAACAAAGCTAATATTAACAAATGAATATATGAACTATGAAGTGTAAATTACAGGGCATGTATTGCAAATATTATTTAAAATTAATTAAGGGAAACAACAAATGGAAACATGCTCAAATTAAAAATGATAAATGAAATAATTTTATCATTTCTAAAAAGCATTACCTTAGAGAAGCAAAAAAACAGGGAATAAAAGCTTGGCAAATAAATAATATGTTGCTCCAAGAAAAACAACATAGGGCAATTCATAGTGATTTTAAACATAACCTACAATAATTCACATATCGGTTTTAGTTTTTTTTTTTAAAATATATAAGGAAAATGGATAAGGAAGAATTTAAATGTAATCCAATTATAGTAAATTATTTAATTGCATCTTTTGATTATATAGGCTAGATCCAAAATATGCATTTTGAACTGGAATATTAATTAGCTTAGCGTGTAAACATAAATTAACTCTAACATTTATGTATATTGTATTTAATATCAGTTTTTTAAGGATATGGGATCATTGTACTAGGTAAATATATGTATATAATTGTTGTATATATTTGTATGGATAAACTTGTTTAAAAAACAATGATTGATGGGGGTAATGATCTAGGATGGTTGGATCGGGTAAATAAAATTATGTTGGAATGTGAAACAAGTTTAGTTGATAACTTAGAACCTTCCGTTACAAGGCAAACTCTGCCAAAATTTCATAGAAATTTTGGTGAAATTGTAAGTATATTTTTATTTATAAAACTTGCAAATCTTCCTAATAGTAATTGAGAATGTTACATTCAAACTCATAATATTGCAACTGAAATCTCAAATAAATATTTTCTTTGTTAGAAAAAATCCTTAAGGTAGATCTTGTCAATAAGCAAGCATGTATCTTCAGCATTGAATAATTTTTAGGTATTTGTAGAATTAAAAGCTATGCTCAACAAAAAAAAAAATGTAGTCTACTCATTAAATTTATTATTTGGCTTTTGTAATTGTTGATCAATGGTAACTATAAATATATCAACTTAGTAGTGATACTCAACTATTACTGAATTTTTTTATGGCAAGATTGTGTTCATAGTTAAACCTAAAATCAATATTTTTCTTTTTTCTAAAAAAAAAAAGAATCGATTCTTCTTATCTTTTTCATGGTTCAACCTAAAATCTTTTTATTGTTTCATGTTTTAAAGCTGAATACAAATGATGATGTGCTGAAGTAATAACCAAAATCAAAAATAAAATTTTACATGTAAACCAAACAAAAACCATAAAATATATCTAATGGATTAGTGAAACAAATTTGACCCAATACTCAAAAATAAAAACCACAAAACTAACATAGAAAAGCTAAATTGACATATTAAAAAAAGAAAGAAACTAACATATAAAAGTAAAATTGACATATTAAAAAAAATGAAATTATTAGATCTAAATAAAAAAATTTACTCTAAATACATATAACCAAAAATAAAACATAAATCAATATTCAAATATAATGAAATAAACCCGTAAAATATATATATCCAATTAATTAGATAAAAAAAATCATCCATAACAATAATTAGAAATAAAGGCAAAACTAGCATATATGAGAGAGAGAGAGAGAGAGAGAGAGAGAGAATGGCATAATTAAAGAAAACAATTCATCAAATTCTTAACCAACATCCCAAAACAATTAGAAAAAATAAATTTTAATTTTGGGTTACAGTTACCTTGTTTTGATCGAAAATAAATCAATCACTGCAGTTCTCCCTCAGCCTTTGCCCAATTTTCCTTTGTGTTCTTGTTTCTATTTTTTACCATTTGCGTTCGGCTCTATATAGGGAGGGCGGCGAAGATAATTGAATTGGGAAAAGTTTTGTGTTTGTTAATTCTTTCCACATGCAACTGAGCATAAAGTAAGGGAAATTAAAGTAAAGGTATGGCTCCTTTGTGTTTGTGCATTCTTTCCACGTAGAGGTAACCATAAAGTAAAGGAATAACCCATTTATTTAAAATTAAAAAAAAAAAAAATATCGTCCCACATACTTAACTACCAAGGAATGAAAAGCTTTCAAATGTTTTGCAGAGGCTCGGGCCTTGCTTGTCCCTCTAATTTCGCCCATGACTCTTTGTTGATTGATATTTATATTTTATACAAATATTAAAGAAAAAAATTAAAAGACATGATGATTTTATTGTGCAAAATGCATTATGTTCTCTCTTACATTTCATTGTGAATTCAAATAGTGCATTTTTTTTTTTTTACATTTTGGTCATCAAATTTTTTTCTCTTCAATTACATCCTTTTATGGCTAAATCAATGTCTAATTTGTTGCAGAAATATATAATTGAAAGAAAGAGAATTAAAGTGTAAAACATGATAAACTTACATATTCATTATGAAACTAACATGAAAAAGTTCATTTTGGTCCCCATACTTTCCTTCTTTCCTGAAACATTCCCTTTGTTTTTCTAGAATTTTATTTTAGTCCAAAACTTTATTTTTATTATTTTTCAATCCCTGATTTAAAAGAGGAGAGAGAAAGGCACTAGAAAATGACAAAAGTTAGAGAAAGGCATTATTTGACCACATTCCGATTGCAAAACAAATTGTTCTTAGTGTCAACGAATTCCATTTGACAAGAAAAGTTCTATTATAATTTTTTTCCCCTTAATCTTGCCTGAAAAACTAGATTGGGGTTGGGAGATGATTTTTTCTTTCAAATTGATTTTGTGTTTTTAGACAAGTTTTGGGGTAGTTTGAATTGATTTGTTAGTTTTTTAATATCATAAGAATGTTTATTAGATATTTTTAAATGAAAATAGATTTTAAAAATCATTTTTGGTTCAAAAAACTCGTGCCCAATTTTCCAACAGCATGTCCGATGGTTGAAAACTAGAATGGCATACAACGTGTCATCTGTATTTGTTTAAAAAAAAATAAAATGAATGATATTCACAACAAAAAAAAACAGAAAATACAAAAGACTAAAAGCGCTCGGCCTAGCCTTTACTTGTAATGGTATAGGCACAATGGGTCACCTAGGCCCATGTGTTTAGCTTCTTTTTTTATCTTTGATTATTTTTTAATTTAAATATAAATTAATTAGAATAGATTAATTAAATATATATATGGGATGCCTGACCTAGCAGGTATTTGATTTTAATTAAGATCAATTGAAATGAATAAACTAAACAAATTTTTATGGTATTTTAATAAAATATCGTTTAATTTTTACTTGCTTTATGAATAATATCGCAATATTTTTTACAATATTAAAAGACTTTTTTTTATGCAACCCTATATAATATTTTTCTTGTTTGATTTTATTCAATTGATTTCTTGTTTGTGTGTATCTATTTTTATTATTGTTTGATTAAATAAAAACTTGGCTCCAAGTAACAAAATTATTGAAAATAATTGGATTCATGACTCGTGTTCCGAAATCATTTGCATCTATCTCTCCACTTTTTAATTTAGTTTTTGGTTAAATGCTAGTAAATTTTTGTTTGCTTTTTGAATAAGACTATACCATATTTTTGTGTTCTTTTTACTCAACCTTGCAAAATCTTTTTTTTCTTTAGATTTTATTAAATCACTTTAATATGTGTAGTGACTGTTTTTATTATCATTTGATTAAATAAAAAAATTGATTCAAAGAGAAAAACTTTAATGCAACTAAATCTATTTTGCAAGATACAATATCTTAATTTACATCTATCTTTTAATTTTTTAGTTTAGTCTTTTGATTATCGATAACAATTTTATTTTTTGTATTTATTGGCGTATATGATTTTCAATTTATTAATGGTACTTTAATTTTTTTTTATGATTAATTTCTTTTCTTAATATCAAAAACATATGGAAAACACCAATATTTTTATTTTTTTATATTAAAAAACAATTAATCCGATCCTTAATGAGACACGTGCCAAGTGAATAGCATATACATATGTGACAAAATGCTTAAGGGAATACGCTTCCAAATTTAATTTTTAAAATAGTATGTAAGAAATAAATTCTCAGGAATCTCTTAATATAGCCTATCTTTATTAGAGTGTAGTAGAAATATAAATTGAATTTTTATGTTGGGAAACTCACTTGAAAAATATCATAAAATAAAATCACAAACGGTCAAGACACCATGTTGGTCGCTATATAAGTCTCAAATGTCTTATTTTTTATTTTCAAATGTTGAAGCTAATTATTTTATAGTAATTATTTTTAAAATATTTATTACTTAAAAAAATATTAAAAAATTATTTTTAACATCATTATATTAAATATAATATAAAAAGATCAAAAATTTTAATTTAAAATAAAAAATTAGAAACTTTTACAAAAAAAAAACACTTTTTAAAATAAAAAATAAACATGGTGAAATGATTTATTAACCTATACCAAACTCCAAATTTTGAAAATCAAAGGTGGCTAAATCAATGCCTAAATTGTTATAGAAAGACATAATTGAAAGAAAGATAATCAAAGTGTAAAACATGATAAATTTACGTTATGAAACTAACATGAAAACATTTATTTTGATCCCCATATTTTCCTTCTTTCGTGACACATTCCCTTTGTTTTTCTAAAATTTTGTTTTAGTCTAAAAATTTATTTTTATTATTTTTCAATTTCTAGTTTAAGAAAGGAGACATAAAGTCATTAGAAAATAATGAAAGTCGGTGAAAGACGTCATTTTATCACATTCAACCATAAAAATAAGTTAGTATTAACGAATTACATTCAACAAGAGAAGTTCTATTAAGGTGTTTTTTTCCCCTTAATCTTGCTAGAAAAACTAGATTAGGATTGGGAGATAATTTTTTCTTTTGAATTGATTTTATGTTTTTAGACAAGTTATGGAGTAATTTAATTGATTTGTTTAGTTTATTGAAATCATAAGGATATTCATTAGGTGTTTTTAAGTGCAAAGTAGGTTTAAAATATCATTTTTGGTTCAAAAAACTTGTGCCCAATTTTTCATCACCATGTCTAATGGTCAAAAACTAAGATGATAAATAACGTGTCATCTGTATTTATTTTTTTTAAAAAATAGAATGGACAATATTTCCAGAAAAAAAAAAGAGTAAAAGGTTAAAATTGCTTGGCCTAGCCTATGCTTTTAATGGTACAAGCACGGTAGGTTACCTAGGCCCATTTGTTTGACTTATTTGACCTTAAATTTATTTTTTTTAAAATATTTCCATATGTTGAACCCTAATCATCCGATACACAAACAGCCACAGCCTCGGGTTGGCATCGTTGCATTTATATTGCTATCCAACTTCCACAAGTTATATTTTAATCACCTAAACTTTTCAAGAGAAGGTATTTGTTATACTGTGGTAATTGTCTTTTAAATTATTTATTTTTTATTTTTTAAAATAAATATATCAAAATAATTCAAAAATATCAAAAAAATAATTTAAAATTAAAAAAATTAAATTTTCTTACAAAAATACTTTTTAAGATAAAAAACCAACTCTAAAATTTGAAAATCAAAGGTGGCAAGTAACTGTGAGGTTCGCAGCGTGCCCCTTGGCACGATACAGCTGGCCAAGAATGACATGTAGTCTAGTCAAACCAATGACATGTAGTCTAGTCAAACCTATGAGTTCTTCTTCCCATCTCCATGGGGTTACTTTTATATGCACAGTCAACTCTCTAGTCACTTTGGTTAGAATGTAAGCATAGTTAAGTATTGGATCGATAATTAATTAGCTTTTAACCACTTGGTTTTTCTTTTTTGTTTTTTAAATTCAACATTAAAGTATACTCTTTTAATTTTTCTTTTTTGTAATTTTTTGTTTTTCTCTTGACCACTTGGTATTCATTACTTTCTCTCTTTTCCTTCGAAAATTACAACTTGGCCTTTTAGGTTATTGGTATTTTAACTTTAATCTCTATTCTTTTTACTTTTTATTTTTTTATTTTGGTCTTTTTATAAAAGTTTTATTTATTTTTAATTTCATCATTGAATTCCAATTTATCAAATATTATATTCTCTAATTTGACCCTCATTCTTTGGATTTTTTTTTTATCTTGGTCTTTTTGTAAAAGTCTTACTAGTTTTTAATTTTATCATTCAGTTCAAATTGATGGTATTATATTTTTAAATTTGGACCTCATTATTTTAATTTCTATTTTTTTTCTTGATGTTTTGTAAAAGTTTTTATTCTTTTTAATTTTATCATTTAATCACAACATTATTTTTATTCTTATGTCAATTTTAAGTTTCATTCTTTTTAATTTTTTTGTTCTTTTATTAAATTAATTTTTTTTCAATTTCATATTTCAGTTAAATATAAAATTAATTTTGTTTTTTATTTTTATTCTTTTAATTTTTAATTTTTAAAAATCTTTTTATATATAATTGATTTTTTTTATTTCATCCTTCAATATATAATTGATTGAGAATTGGACTTCATGATTTTTAGATCAGGTGTTTCAGATCTAATGACTCGGGTCACAAGAATTAACATAGGTTTGTTTTTTTAGAAAAAAAAACTTTATAATTTTATTTATTTTTTATTAGATTATTCCAATTATATGATATGAGCCATATATTTAGAGAAATATTCCAAATCAACTCAAATTAGAATGATTACAAGTTTATCTTCATCAAGTTTTTAAATATATATTTTTACTTTATTTCAAAATCTAAACAATATTTTATATATATATATAAAAAAAAATCATAAGCGACTCACACCAAGGCTAATAATTACATAATCATATTTGTGTACTTCCCATTAAAGGAAGTAGTCCTGTTGAAACCAAAGAGCAGCCATTAGAGGCGAGACAAACTACTTTAACTTGATGACACCAACGGGATTATTCTTTTTATTAAAATCCAAGGGTAATCATTTATCCATACGAGATTGTCGTGATTTATTACTCTGTTCTTCTTGCTAGAAAATTAGAAACAAAATTGAAATTTATTATTATAAGAAAGTATTAAATAATCATAAATAGCATAGCATGTATTAAAATAATATTTTTTTAAAGTGATTATAATTATTTTTTAAAGTATTTTTTATTAAAAAATATATCAAAATAATATATATTTTTATTTTTTTTAATTTATTTTTGATATTAACACATCAAAATAATCTGAAAATACTAAATAAATATTAATTTAAAATAAAAAAAATAAAAAAATTTAAATTTTTTTAAAAATATTTTTAAAACTAAAAACAAACAAGATCTAAATCTAGTTAAACTTGGTTGATTTACATGTAATTCACTTAATTTGCAACTTCATCTCACCAAATTAAAAAATAAAATTAAACAAGGTGAAACTTAAAATATTTCATTTTCATTTTTTTAATAAATTAAACGATTTCATTTTAATTGGCTAGATGAACCAAGAATAAGTCATCAAACTGACGACCCGGGCGCCGGGCTGGTTTTCATGACTTGGCAAATAACAATAAAGAGTTAATTGGGAAATGGTACGGAGGCGTTGAGATACTGTAAGAGAAGACAAAAACAAAACCAAAACTATCAAAATTACGGTCTTGTAAAGGAAACCGTGCAAGTTGTATTGTTGATGAGGAAAAAAAAAGAAAGAAAAAAGACAATTTAAAAACAGTTACTGCCTTCTTAGATAATGTTTGGAATCGTGCTATGTATTTCATGAAAATTTAATTTTTATATATTTTTAAATTATTTTGATGTATTAATAATAAAAGTAATTTTAAAAAATTAAAAAATATTATTTAATTTATTTCTAAACAAAAAAAATATTTTAAAAATTAATTAATATTACACTCCTAATCATTCTTTTATTTTCGTGGCTACGACGGGATCATGGATGAGGAAATACCTTCGACGTCCTGTTTATTTTTACGTATTATCTTGTTTTTTAAAAATTGTTTTTTTATATAAGTTTTTATATTGTTTTGAAATGATAATTTTTAATATTATTAATTATTACGTTGAAAGTTTCAAACTTTGAAAGTTTGAGAGACAAATGACATCATCAAAAGAAGGTTCTCTTCGGTTGTTTTGCTTTGGAGGGTCCGGGGTTGACTGGAAAAAAACCCCTCCCTTGGCCGAGACTTCTTTAAACAAGGCATAAGCAGCGGTTAAAGTTAAAGCTAAAGTTGCAGAGAGATATGGACCATATGGTCTTCATTTTGTCCGTCTAAATCTCAGTTACTGGGTAGGAAGCGAGCTTTTATCAAAGGGAAAAATGAAAGAAGAGAGGTGAAGGCTCGCGAGTCGTGACTGGAAACCTTGACGTCAAGAAAAGAACTTGAATTCCCTTGCAGGTTCGTTGTAATTTCTCAAGTCAACTTTCTGCACAGACTTGCTTCGTTCCCATTTTTATTTTTTGTTTGGACAATTATTAAACGCCGCTTCAACTGCTATTCACATATGCTGTGTGCTTTCTCCTACGTTGATTCATATTTTGAGGCTCCCTTTTTTTATTCTCTCTTGAGTTCTTTGGATCTTACTCGTAATTAAAGGGTTGGCGGGTCTTTCTTAGTGCATCTGATCTAAGCTGGTGCTCATTTCTTTTTGAGTTCGTTCAGTTTCTACGTTTATCCTTTCCTTGGATTTTAGGTATGTATGATTGCAGTTCATTTGTTATCTAATTGATGGTTTGTAGTGAGTACTCTAGTTTTTTTGATTGCTCATTTTATCAAGACTTTGTGATCTGTGATAATATATATATATATAGTCTAACATCAGGCTTTAATATGTCATTTTGCGAGATTTTTGGAGGCTTTAGATAAGTTGTCTGGTTGCTGCTGCTCTAGTTGTGCTTCTTCTTCTTCTTCTTTGCTTTGCTGTCTTGCTATAGATTGCTGTTTAATATAGAATCGTGATCGTGGTGAACTGTTTGCAACCCTGTTTTTCTTTCTTCTTTTCTGTCCTCTTTGTGCTTCCCTTCTTCTTCTTGTTTTTCTTTCTTTTCTTTCCCTTTGTTTTTTTTTTTTTGGTATAGATGAGGTTAATTTCATAGATCTTCCCTTTTCCTCAAGGTTAATTAAATCGCCTTCAGCCACCATTCCTTATTTAAAGAAAAATCCGTGGAAAGAATCAATTTCTATCCACCGGTTCACAAAAATAGAGAAGTTGTCTTGTCTGGCTAGATTTTCTTATGCATGGTTTTGCTATGATTATTTGAAAGCATTTCTCTTTCTTTCTCTGAGAAGGATTTAGCTGAATCTAAAATTCACTCTCTCTTGTTGCTGGAGAAACATGATGGATGTAACTGGACTAGTTTCATTGGTTTAGAACATGTTTTGTAATAAAGGGGTTTTCTCTTAAAAATATTCCAGAAAGCATCAGAATGTGGTTTAAGTTGAGAGAAACATATAATTACAAATGGCATCAGGTTATTGAATTTGTTAACCTTGGATTGCATCAAGTTATTGACTTGTAATTAAAAAAAAACTTTGTATGCGAAATGAATATCAACTTGCATGATTTTCGACATTAGTATAGGCTCTGAGCGAAATCTTGCAATTCCTCGAGTATTGTTGAAGCCACGTCTTGTTTTCAAGAATATCATTTCTGTAAATATTAAACTATTTCTAGAACTCAATGTTAATAAGATGTTCTCCCTCTTTTTTGGTGGCATTCTTGAAAATGGACAATCCCCTCTAGATATCTAATCCGCGCTGACCTGTCTTATCTTTCTTCATTTGTCTGCAGATTCTGAAGTCTTACAGCAAGTTAACAATTCATTATAGTCATTGGTATTTGCAACACCAAAGATTAGGAGTGGAAGCCCAACCTGGGATTACTTACAATCGTATTTGGAGGAACATGAACGGTGGATCAGCTGCTAAGATTCGGTTTGTCAGATGTCCTAAATGTCGGCAGGTTCTTGTGGAGCCACAAGATATTCCAGTCTACAAATGTGGTGGCTGTGGCACACATCTTCAAGGTACAACCCTTTTAATTTGTGATGTGTGGTTTGGATAATATGTGCTGGATCTTTTTCATTAAATTGTTAAATAAGATAAGAGATGGTAATATAGTATTCTTCTTGGATTGGTCAAGTTGATATAGAAATTCAATTACAATATTCAACTTGGTTAAGTTCTGATTATAAAAGATTAGGAGGCTCAGCAATTATCAATTCCATATTGCATGGACCCATGAATGCTACTTTCCTATGATAGACATTCTGATGAACTCTATAGGTTCCTTGGGCGATACTATAATAGCCAATACTGCAGGTTGATGGCACTAAGCCAGTGCTAGACTAGCTCTTCTAGTACAAGAATGCTTTCCTTAACAATTAAAGAGTATTTTCGTCTTATACACCTAAGTTGTTCTATTCTTACCATCCATAGATTGTTTTCTGTATCTCTCTTCTTGTTTTACCGAAGGTGCTCTTCATTGTAACAATCTGGATTTGTAGATAGTTTAATCGCTTCTTTTCCTTCATGCAGTGAAAAATCGAAAAAGTAACCCTGAAGTCACAACTTCTGGCCTGCATGAAACAGATGCTGCTCAGAAAAATGCATCAGATCATAGTTCTGAAGCTAAGGAATCCAGCAGCTCAAATCATGAAGAAAATTTTCTTTCCCCTGGGGAATGTTCTTCAGACCAACTCAATGGGGGGGATTGTGCTGCATCTGGCGATTGTGATCTTGATCATCTCAGTGGTGCAAACTTACCAGAAGAACTGCGAAGGAGTGGAAGTGATCGAAATGGTTCTGGAGATTTTGATAGTATGCAACCTGGAGGTGTGAACTCATCACACAACCAAAAGAATGAGATTGATAAAAATGATCCAGGGGACTCTGATAATGAGCATGTTGTAGGTGTAGGCTCATCCAACGAACACCAACAGAATGGTAGTGGTCAAAATGAGACCGGGGATTGTGTTGATTTGAAGGTAATAGGCACAAGCTTGTCAAGTGATGATCAGGAAAGAGGAAATGATTCAAATGAATCTCCAGAGTGCGATCATGAACAGCCTGAAATTTTCCATGAAGTTCAAATCCAACAACTTGAATCTGGGGATTGCAATGATGAGCAACTTGGAGGTATGGGGGGCATATCAACTGAAGCACAAAATGACTGGAGTGATCTAAATGATTCTTCTGATGGCAATGTTGAACAGGCTGGGTTTTCCTATAGAGGTTGTTCGCCTACCAAACTTGATGAAGAGCTGTCCCCACTGGCGGCAGCAAAACCAAAAGCTGAAGTCAATGAAGGTGGGATTCAACAAAATGAGTCTGGAGCTTTCAGTGATGAGCAACTTGGAAGTGTGAACTTATCAACAGAAGCAGAAGATGACAGGAGTGATCAAAATGATTCCTTGGATTTCAGCATTGAACAGGCTGGAATTTCCTATGAAGTTTGTTCCCCCACCAGACGTGCTCATCTCAAGAACAAAGAGCCATCCCCACTAGCAGGAGCAAAATCAGAAGTTGAAGTGAGTGATGAAAGCTCACCATTAACAGTCACAAAAGCAGAATTAGATGCTCACAGTGATAGTGATGGAACTTCCAACGATGTTTGTTCTCCCACCAAACGTGCTCATCTCAAGAACAAAGAGCCATCCCCACTAGCAGGAGCAAAAAAAGAAGTTGAAGTGAGTGATGAAAGCTCACCATTAACAGTCACAAAAGCAGAATTAGATGCTCAGAGTGATAGTGATGGAATTTCCTATGAAGTTTGTTCTCCCACCAGACGTGCTCATCTCAAGAACAAAGAGCCATCCCCACTAGCAGGAGCAAAATCAGAAGTTGAAGTGAGTGATGAAAGCTCACCATTAACAGTCACAAAAGCAGAATTAGATGCTCAGAGTGATAGTGATGGAACTTCCAACGATGTTTGTTCTCCCACCAAACGTGCTCATCTCAAGAACAAAGAGCCATCCCCACTAGCAGGAGCAAAATCAGAAGTTGAAATGAGTGATGAAAGCTCACCATTAACAGTCACAAAAGCAGAATTAGATGCTCACAGTGATAGTGATGGAACTTCCAACAATGTTTGTTCTCCCACCAGACGTGCTCATCTCAAGAACAAAGAGCCATCCCCACTAGCAGGAGCAAAATCAGAAGTTGAAGTGAGTGATGAAAGCTCACCGTTAACAGTCACAAAAGCAGAATTAGATGCTCAGAGTGATAGTGATGGAACTTCCAACAATGTTTGTTCTCCCACCAGACGTGCTCATCTCAAGAACAAAGAGCCATCCCCACTAGCAGGAGCAAAATCAGAAGTTGAAGTGAGTGATGAAAGCTCACCATTAACAGTCACAAAAGCAGAATTAGATGCTCACAGTGATAGTGATGGAACTTCCAACAATGTTTGTTCTACCACCAGACATGCTCATCTCAAGAACAAAGAGCTATCCCCACTAGCAGGAGCAAAATCAGAAGTTGAAGTGAGTGATGAAAGCTCACCATTAACAGTCACAAAAGCAGAATTAGATGCTCACAGTGATAGTGATGGAACTTCCAACGATGTTTGTTCTCCCACCAGACGTGCTCATCTCAAGAACAAAGAGCCATCCCCACTAGCAGGAGCAAAAAAAGAAGTTGAAGTGAGTGATGAAAGCTCACCATTAACAGCCACAAAAGCAGAATTAGATGCTCACAGTGATAGTGATGGAACTTCCAACGATGTTTGTTCTCCCACCAGACGTGCTCATCTCAAGAACAAAGAGCCATCCCCACTAGCAGGAGCAAAATCAGAAGTTGAAGTGAGTGATGAAAGCTCACAATTAGCAGCCACAAAAGCAGAATTAGATGCTCACAGTGATAGTGATGGAACTTCCAACGATGTTTGTTCTCCCACCAGACGTGCTCATCTCAAGAACAAAGAGCCATCCCCACTAGCAGGAGCAAAATCAGAAGTTGAAGTGAGTGATGAAAGCTCACAATTAGCAGCCACAAAAGCAGAATTAGATGCTCACAGTGATAGTGATGGAACTTCCAACGATGTTTGTTCTCCCACCAAACATGCTCATCTCAAGAACAAAGAGCCATCCCCACTAGCAGGAGCAAAATCAGAAGTTGAAGTGAGTGATGGAAGCTCACAATTAACAGCCACGAAAGCAGAATTAGATGCTCACGGTGATAGTGATGGAACTTCCAGCAATGATTGTTCACTCACCAAACTTGCTCTTCTTGAGAACAAAGAGTTGTCTTCAGTGGAAGGGGAAAAATCAGAAGCTGGAGCTAGTAATGAAAGCTCACAATTAGCAGGAGCAAAAGCATTGCTAGATGCTTCCAAAGAGAGTGGTTCTGATTTCATAAAATCAAGTGTTGAGAAGTCAGTTGACAAGGAGGGTGCTTCAGTTGTCGCTGCTCAAAGGCCTGCAGGAGAAAGCATTTCATCAGACATTTTTGTAACTTCACCAAATGAACAGCTAGAGAAGCTTCATGAAACAGGTCGCCATGATTTTGACCGTGTACAGTGTACAGATACATTCAAAACTATGGATTTGATTGACCCCAGCTCTGAGTTAAGTGACAGTCTTATAGACTTGTCTAAATCCCCAGCCACCAGAAGCTCTCGGGCTTACTATGATGACACTGTCTCTTCATATGAAGGAACAGATGATCAATTACCTGATCGACCCAAGCATCCATTTAGAAATACTCATAAGCAAGCAAATCATGCAGCTTCCAATGAGAGACCCAGAAGCGAAAAGTTCGTGGCGAATAGCAGTTTGGGAATGCAGCATCACTTGAAGAATCATGCATCAATTATTTCTGATAATAATCACCGTGCCTTGAAATCCAGCAAACTAAATCATGATGAATTGGTAGAGCACACAAGGGTTGCCCATCCAGCTAGAAACTGGAGAAGACTGGAGAAGGATGAATATCCATCTCAGGCTCCTTTCTATCAAAGAGACCTCTTGGCTGGCTATGATAATGGGAGCCCTTCCAATCAAAACAACAATGAATCCCGTTCCAATCCGTACTTTCATTCACGTGAAAAGGCTGCATACACTGAACAGGAGAAGATGAAACTGTTGGAAATGATTTATGAATTGCAGGATCAAGTTAACGTTCTGAATGGAAAGGAGAAAGGGTGGGTTGCTCCAGGGGTCACTTGGAAGGACCATAATCCCAGTTACAATGATCATCTGGAGCAGGTAATTTTCGATGACTTAGACTATCTGAGGTATCCTGGAAGATTCAGAGGGGGAAGCAACTGGCATCAACAGAGTAAATACTCCCAAATACCTTTCTCAGCAGAGGTAGCAAGCAATCGAAACCAAGTTGATCACTTGTGTTGCTGTCCCCAAGACTGGCGCTTGGCACAACTACCTCCACCTAACCTTCATCATAATAGAGCGTTTTGCAAGGCCCAAGATCGTGTCGAATTTTACCATTCCTATGGTTCTTGTCCCTCAACTCCACAACGGCATGCTGACTCTGAGTTTTCCATATATAGGCATGAAACACTTTCTGATGACCACAGGCGTAGGGATCAGGAGGTAAAGAAGTATGTAACGAAGAAACATCACTTGGCTAAGCGGCACCTCCTGCCCCTGGCAGGTGGAGCCCCTTTCATAACATGTTTTTTTTGCTTCAAACAGCTTCAGCTACCTGCAGATTTTCTTCTTTCTAGAAGGAAGTACCACCAGCTAAGATGTGGTGTCTGTTTGGAAGTACTTAGATTTTCACTTATAAGCAGGACTCATCTAGTTCCATATACACCGACTGCTGATGCACCTCCACCAAGTGAGGTTGATGAGCATATTGGCGGTCTTCATATGAGAATTTCAGCTTCATCTTCTCATGCCAGCAATTGTCCCAACATGGATCCTGTGTCATGTTCTGAAGATTATGGACTTCCATTCTGTCAAAGCGGTTCCACTGATGGGGATCCTGTCCAGACATCATTACGTTCAGCTGAAAGCAGCCTGAATGAGCGTTGGAAGAATCCCAAGGAAAAGCATGAATTATCTGGACCTTCTTCTAGCATGTCCAAAACAAAGAAAGTATCTTCAGAAATTGAGGAGCTGCCAAGGAAAGGAGGAGGAGGTTCCCCACTTCACCGACTCATGGGTTATTCCTCACCAAGTCGACTGATATATGGTTATGAACCATCTTGTTCAAGTTGGTACTATCCAGCAGAAGACTAAGAGAGCAACTCACGACTTATTTATCATGAAGCACTGGCTTGTATAGATACATATAGGTTGTTCTTTGATTATGTTGTTGATTATAGTACAGGAAATAGGACTCGCCTCATTGCTTTGGAATCAGTAGTATATATAACAGAAGTAGAAACACAAGTTTTGAATTCCAAGTATAGGTTCTCAGAAGAGAAGATTGCAGTATTTATTTGTTTATTTTTGTATTATAAAACTGATCCTGTATAACGAAGTTTTTGGATTTCATTTATATTATTCAGAGAAGAAAAGGGCATAAATCATCACATAAAGGTCGTCACTCGTGAGGAATGCTCAGTTTCTTCAAAGTGCTTGATGTGCTCAGACAACTTTTAAAAATCTCCCCATGCTCCTTATCCTCGACTATCTTGAGCTTAACGTCATGAGTTTAGCAGGTTTGCATGCATGTCCAGTTGAAGAAGGCTGCACAGACGGATTTTAGCTTGAGTAAGAATGTCCAGTTTAACAGGTTTGTATGGACAAAAACACTCCCATGACTTCACATCCGTTTCTATCTCGTCGTAGAAACCAAAAAAAGTTGGGTTTGATTCACCATGAATTGTTGGTTGCTAATGCAAATTCTTTGTGTTTCCAGGGTGATGCCCACAAGATGTCTTTGTAATTCGCTAGGTTGTGCTGTGCTTCTTGATGCTCCCTAATACGCAGTAGCGTTTCTATTTCTTTTTGACAAGCTAATAATAAACATCAACATATTTATCCACTTTTAACCACCACTTGGTTGGTTAATTAACTCGAATAGTCATAGGCTCGGTTAATTTAAATCATATAAATAAAAAAATATAAATAATAATAAGTAAATTGACCAAATAAAATTAACAATGTAAAAGTAATATTGTTTTTTAGCATACTGGATAAAATTATAAAGTTTAATTATATAAAAAAAATATAATTTGATATTGAAAGGAAAAATAAGAAAAACAAACTTAATTGAAAAAAACAATAAAAAAAAAATTTAAGTCAACTCATGTTAACCCACTAACCCTGCAGCTATTAAAATAACCCAAAGAAAAGAAAAAAAAAATCATGAAGATCATTTTCAATAAATTAAATAAAAAAAGACTGAAAAAAATCATTTTAAAAAAAGACCTAAAATAGTCCAAAGCAAGCTTATGTTAACTTTCAAAACTCAAGACTAGAGGTGAGAAAAAAAAAATCAAAAAACCAATTAAATTAAGAAAATCATAAGAAAAAAACTGAAAAAACCAAATTATAAAAAAAAAAACTGATTAGAATTTTGAAAAACTCATCCAGTTCGGTTCGATTTTAATTTTATAAACCTGAAACTAAAAAAATCAAACCAAACCCAAACAAAAAAAAATAAAAAAAAACCAAACTAAACCGGAAAAAAACTGAACCATTATAAACATCAACATATTTATCCACTTTTAACTACCATTATAATAAACTCAGTTCATTTAAATAATATATAAAAAAATATATATAAATAAAAAAAACATTTAAATAATATAAATAAAAAAACAAAATATCAAAAAAGTATTATGAAGCTCATCAAGTACACACTAAATAAAATTATAAAGTCTAATTTTCAAACAACTTAATTTAAAAGAAAAAACAGAAAAAAAAATTAATTGAAAAAAAACAGCAAAAAAAAAAATCCTATTGATTGTCTACAACCGCACAAGCTTCGAATAACCCAATAAAAAGAAAAATAAAAAAAAATCATGAAAATTAATTTTCAATAAATCAAATAAAAAAATCATTTAAAAAAAAACCTAAAAATATTTCGAAACAAATTTGTGTTAACTTTCAAAACTTATGTTGGTCATAAACCAAAGACCAACCTCATAAAAAACAAATCCTAAAAAATAATACGGAAAAATTCTAAATAAATAAAATATTAACGAATAAAATTAAAAACAATATAATAAAAAACTAGAAATTAAATATGATATAAAAATATTTCAAATCAAATATTGAAACTGAAAACAAAACTTAATTAAAATAAAATAAAATAAAAGAATCAATAAAAAAATTAAAAACAAATAACAATAATAATAATAAAAAATTGAATCGATCAAAATTCAATTTGCTTAAGTGCATACTTGCCACCTAATGCCCTTTAATTACCCCCAACAAGATAATGCATGGCCGTACCAAGCTGAACTCCATACGCTTATCACCTTTTGCAGTCTGAATGCAGAGAGAGCTTAGGAAGCTAAAACACTGAAAAATGTTTATGAAGTAGAAATAAAAGATCAACTATAGAATTACTTTCCTTCCGAATTCAATACCAAAAACATTGAAAATGTAAAAGTGCATTCTTCTGTAGTGTGGAGAGATCCAATTCCTATTGATTGTCTGCGATTTCAACTTCGATTTGCAGCTTTTCTGCTGGTTGTATTTACAAGGAAATGAAAACAAGGTGAAGCAAGCATAAAAGCCTCGGCAGATTTATCTACACATGCAAAATTCATCTGATGCTGTTCCCATATCTGCTTCCTCGATTTGAAACAATGGAAATCCTCTGGTCCTGAAGCATGTTTAAGTTGGGGGCCAGCAATCGGGTGTACCGATCAAAATACAGAAGCTGTTTCATGAGAAGAGCAAACTCCCTGGGAAATTTGAGTCCATATGATTCACTAACCCGAATCTGTTGCAAGCCAAAAAATATTAAACATGGATTATTGGTAATAGAACTAGAGAGAGGAATGATTTGAGAGAAGAAGAGGATGCCATGGATCAGGATTGCTTCAATAACTGGTCTTCGTAGCTACACTTAGCAACTACTTCAGAACTTTCTGCAAATTTTGCAAGCTCCACTGACCAGTCTATACTGAACTTTGTATACAGTTTCTGGGATGGATATCTTTTGATTTCCCAAAATGAAATTCTACTTTTTTTTTATCCATAGGTAAATAGTTAAAACCTAAGATCTACCCTGACCTAACATCCTTCTGCAAACATCACCTGCAAGTTGCAGGTATAGCGATTAAACAAAATCCTGAGAAGGGCAGAGACCTGTTGACTGCTGCCAAAACAGCGGGCATTTTGATGGTTTATGCATTTTTTATCATCCTATTATAGAAATAACTAGTTTTTTGGTCCCACACCATGCCTTGAGCCTGAACATTTTTGTCGGTTTAAAAAAAATACTCGAGTGATGCAAACATGTTTTTAAAAAGTAAAAATAAAAAAGTGACTCTGGACAAACCCGGCTGAGAAAAAAAAAATCGGTATAATTTAATTAAATAATAAAAGAAGACAGTAAATAAACCAATTTAAACAAAAAAGAATCATGGGAACCTTAAAAAAAAAGGTTGCCAAAATGATAAAGGTGACGAAACTAAGATCCAACTAATCAAATAAAAAATAAAAAAATAAAAAAATAAAAACGACCTAAGCTAACCTAAATGAGCATGCCAAACATGCAAGCTAGATCATGAGACAAAAAACAAAAAAAAAAATGTTGAAGTCTAATTCAAAACAAATCCAACATGGAAGTATTAAATTTTAAAAACAAAGGACAGAAAAAAAAAAAGGCAAACCGAACAAGCCAACTAAACCTGAATCATGGATAACTCAATAAAATAAAAACCGGAAAAGATTACGAAACTAAATTCTAAAAAAACTCAATATTGAAGGATGGAATGTAAAAAATATTAAATTAAAAAAAAATCATAAAAAAACCAAGTCAATTCAAGCTAACCAGCCAAATATGTGGTCTAAGTGATGGGACTAAGATAAACGAATAAAAAAGAAATTGAAGCAATCATGAAGCTCGATATAAAAAAACTCCAACTTTAAAGGATGGAACTAACAAAAAAAATTCTAATCCATCTAATGTTAAAGTATTAAATAAAAAAAATATCAATTTAAAAACTTTGACAAAGTAAATTCAATAAATAACAACAAATAAAAATACCAAGATAACCCAAATCATTTTCAAAATGAATGAAAAATTCAATAGAAATAAAATAAATAAAAGTAACAGAGCCCAATTTTCAATTGAATAAATGTTATATAATAAAACCGAGAAAACATGAGCTTAAAAAAAGAATAAAAAAATGCAAACCCGAGCGAACCTCATAAACCTGAGTTAATCTCAATAAAAAAAATCAATTCCCAACCAATTTAATGTTGAATGATGAAATCAGAAAAAAAAAATTCAATTTAAAAAATTTATCAAAATAAACAAAATAGCAATCAAAATAATGAGAATTTAATATGAAGAAAAAACTTAAGGAGGATGAAATTATAAGAAAAAAATCAACTTAAAAAATTATCTCAAATAAAACAAATAGAAATCAAAAGAATAGAAACCAAATTTTTTAAAATTAAAAAAAATGAAAAAGGGATGAAAATGAAAAAGAATTTCAATTTTATAAATTATTCAAAATAAAATAAATAGTAATGAAAAAACAGAGACCAAATTTGAAGGAATAACAAGGGTTGCTTAGAAATTTTGAAAGGGCATGCGTGGAAATCAAGGAGAAAAGAGAAAATAATGAAGAAGAAAAAAAGGATTGTCGACGCCAAACTAGAGGGTCGTTGGCCACACGCGCCACCGCGGAAGACGGCGTTTAGTCACTGGACAGCCCTACTAGTGAATGCAATGTTTTTTTTAATAATATTTAATATTTATTCAAATACAAAAATACACCCAAGTCAACTTGATACTGACCAAAAAAACCAGGATGAATAGATGAAAAAGCCCCTGAAAGATAGTTTAGTAGATTGTCTTTAAGGGTTATTAAATTATTTTATTGTGCTAAAAAAATAAAAAGAGACTAAAAAAACCCTAGACATGAGTTTAATTTTCTTATTTTATTTTAGAGGTAACTAAATCATTTAACTGTGCCAAAAAAAATAAAAAGATTAATTTGTCCCCGCATAAATTGAAAATGACAATTGAATCATGGTGAAGACTGTATTGACCCCAATGCCTAATTCAAAGGTTTTATGATTAAAGGGCAATTTTATCATTACACTACGTACGTGCACAATAATTTTGCTAGGAGATTTAGTATTTTGTCAATGCATCAATGGGTCTTCGTATGACGAACACTGTCCTAACATCACAACTTAATTGCCAGAAAAATTGTAATCTAACACAATGATTAAGTTTGCACTGCATCTATTTAGAAAATGTTCAAACTTAACTCATCATATACTTTGGTTGAAGTGATTAATGAGATCAGCTTACCACATCAAGAAAGAGTGCATTCATCTGCCTCTCGTCAACAACAACATTGGCAGAGACAGCAGTTGCATTTGTAGTTCTATCCCTGGCAGTTGCAACGATTAATTCAGTATCCAAATCCTGCATTAGAGTAACAAAGAGGGTTTTAAAGCAGTTCCAATAAATTTCAAAAAATGAGTATTTAGAGTATTGATGTTTGCCTGTATTGATGAGAATATCTTTTCCAGGTCTTTGGCAAAGGCCATAACATCCACATCCTTGTCTGTGGCACCCATTTCAATCAAGGCAGATGCCATTGACTCATATTCTTCAGTTGCAATTGACGCGAGAAACACTTCCATAGCAGTCCATGTTTTTGGGGATATGCGACCAACAATTCCTGTAGATTGGATTCTACTTGAGTTATATGACAGATGGCTTAAATTCATGTAAATAGTTGGTCAGCTCTCATTAAATATGCTGTAAATGCTCCAGATCATACCATCACCAACCTGAGGTACCATTTACATTAGATCTATAGTACTAAGTGGTATAAATGACCCTTTAAAAAAGGTTCTGCAATGAAGGGATGCACCATGAATCTGCAGAAATAGTTCTACACAGTACAATATATCATCTAATAATCGTTTATGATCCTTTGGCCCCAATCAATATGACTGACATGTCTTTTCAGAAGCTAGGGTAAAGATACAAATTAACTTCCATGTCACCAATGAGCTTGTAGCACAAGTACCACTCTTACAAAAAGCAAGGGGGGCAAGGTCTTAGGTTCAGGTCCCACCTTTGTCAATCCATCTCTAAACTGAAAAAAAAAGGAACTTCCATGTTTACTTTTCTTAAAATTCTCAACTATTATTCTATCATTGTTGTAGCAGATGTGGCCACTTTAGCAGAGGGAGAATTTGCAGAAAACCTACTTAGGTAACCATTTGCTGTAATAACAAAGTCCTCTAAGTAACCAGTATAGGCTAGTAATCAAATCCAATAATGAGTAGTCATTCAATGTAGAGTATAACAAGCTATGCACAAACATTCAGTAAAACGGATGCCTAAAACTGTATTTCTTGGAAACTAAATCATGAATCAACTTGATGCACATAAAACTTTTACCGAAATCAAGAAACCCAATGCGGCCATCACGTAACAACCACAAATTGCCGGCATGAACATCTGCATGGAAAGTTTCACATGCAAGTAAACTACCAAACCTGGACAAGAAATTTCGTATGATCAGTTTTACATTAAAAAACCTGATACAATATTCTTAAGATTGACATGAAATCTCACAAGCATGTGGATCATGGATGTCATACCACACATTGAGAGCAGTTATAAGACTGGTCTCTGGACTAGAAACAAGTGAGCTTATAGAGTCCAGGTCAGTGAGAGGCACTCCATATAGCCTCTCCATTGTAAGAATTCGCTGGGTACTGCAGTGCTGGTATACTTTTGGAGCTGTAGCTTGCCTTGTAAGTCCCATAGCTTCCAAATAACTCCTGAAGGCCTCGATGTTTGCAGCTTCCTTGTAAAAGTTGACTTCTTCAAGCATGGACTCTCTTATGTCTTTGACAATACCAACCTACCGAGAGGAGACATGACTTATGAAAGAAAAGAAACTTCAAGAATTTAATAAACGGACACACTCAGAAACAAATATATGCTTGCTTCCTCCACAATAATACATCAGGGAGGTCAATAAATGCATAACCCCAATATGCCACTGGATGAATAAGTATCTTTTTGTATGTCATTAAGATGGATAAAACACTTAAAGTTTCCAGGATTTCAACATTGGGAAAATATAGTGATAAAAGGACTTGGAAGTGTAGAAGTTTACTCTCAAGACAGCAATTAATTTCATCACTTGCAAAAACTGATGAACAAACATCATACCAGTGATGCACGGCTGAGTTCAGGGTTTAAAAACTCCAATATGCGAGCAACAATGTAAACAAAGTTCAAATCTGCCACTAGGATATCTTTTATTCCAGGTTTCAAGACCTTTATAACCACATCGTCTTGAGAGTCCTTGAGCCTTGCAGCATGAACCTGGGCATTATATTCAAATTTTTAGCATGTCAAATATACGAGTAAGAAATGAAACTATGAGAGAGGTATTGACCTGTGCAATTGAGGCCGAGGCAACTGGTGTTGGGTCAACATATTCGTACACACTGTCTATTGGTCTTCCTAATTCCTCACGCAAGATTGCTTGAATTTCTTGAAAAGGAACTGCAGGAGCTCTGTCGAAACAGTTCTGAAATTCTTGTACATATTCTGCTGGGAACAATGTAGGTGCAGATGCTATGAACTAGCAAAACACATGATAGGAAAGCATTAGTGGAAAAATAGCATCTGCCAGGAAGATTAAAAAGAAGTGTAATGGAAACAAGGATAGAAGATTTATTTTTTATTGAATAAGAGGAATAAAATTGTTGACAAACTCAAGCAGCTTTGAACAATCAAAAAAGAAGAAACTTTTTGAAATATACTATGACTTACCTGACCTAATTTAATATAGGTTGCTCCCATGCGTTCAAACAATCTCCTCAAATATTGTGGAGAAAGTAATCCAAGCTGCATTTGGGTTGGTAATCCAGCAGAAGAATTTGTAGACTGCAAATAGTAGAGGGATGAGGAGGTCAAAAAAATAGTATGAATTATACAACTTTTTTTAACCTATCATACAAAAAGACACTTCTATCAGAACTTAAACTAATAGTGATGTCATCCATGGGATTTGGAGAAATAAAACTAAGTAAAAGGAATATATAAAGCAAGCAACAAACTGAACAAATTTCACATCCTCAGCTCTCTTCTAAGAACTGATCCAAATGAAATGAGGCCTTTCTTTAAATAGATGCTCATCTAAATTGCACTCTTATGCGCTAATAGTCACCTATTTACTCTTCCTCAAAATGTTCTTTTTTCATTGTTCTGTTCCCTAAAGTTCAAAGAGAAAAAAAAATGTAAGAAATTGTGATATAACCATGAGGTTTAACATCTCTATAATGCCAACCAATCCTCTATTCTGTCATGCTTCATATACCATGATTGCTTCCATAGATTCCCTGTTGCCATCAGAAAATCATTGATGCATGTATACCCTTTCTTTTACAATGACAATAATATTGTTCCAGTAGCCATCTAGAGGAACTGCAACTCAATAGAAAGAGGCAATGCAAGGAACAACAATCTGCATATTGCCACAGGATTTGCAAAGAATGAGCACTAGCTTAAGGAAGCATCTTATAGATTTCCCAAATGAATTGCAAAGAAACATCAATATAGAGGTTGCGTAAGAACTTACACGAGTTTGATGCATTAGCATCTACGGACAATATAATTTGCAAGCATTGGGTTCTAAATATTAGGGGTGTTAAAAAAAACCGATTAACCAAAAAAACCGAGAAAACCAATAAAAAATTAACCGAAAGAACCAAACCGAGATAGAAAACCGATTAAACCGATTTTTAAAACCATAAAATCTTGCCGGTTCGGTTCGGTTCGGTTCCGGTTTGACCACTTAAACCGGTGAACCGAACCGGCAGTATAAATAACATCACTAAAAAGTTTCTAACCCTAATTTACATTTTGAAGCCGCCGCACATCAATTTTCATGTCTTATCATCTGCCCCACGAAAAGAAAGCAGAGCTCCTTAAGCAACTTACGCTTTCCAAGCTATGCTTTGGTGTGGCTTTGTAAGAGGAAGCCTTGAACTGTGCAAATGCCTTTGCTCAGTCAAACTTCCTTTTCCTTGTTCCTTAGTGTAGTCAGGACAAATTAGGGTACAATTCAATGTAAGCCACAATTTGCTTTCCCACTTTCACTTCCCTAGCTTTCGAAACATGTGCATCTTGATTCTTGCCATTTAATTTTCATCCTCCCTGCCCCTGCGTCTTGCCCCTGCATTTGTCTCTTCTCTGCTCAGTCAAACATGGCTTCTCTCTTCACTTGCAGTAGAAAGAGAGAGCTCCTCCATTAGAGAAAAGGCGTCAAGGTAAAGTTTATTTTCTTGTGCTTGTAAGATCAACTTTTTGTTTCAAACTTTGATGCTTCTCTGATGTTTCTTGGCATTGGCTTCGCAAGGCTTGAATCTTTTTAACTCTTGATTTTCTGCTTTCTTTTTATCTTCCTCAGGTTTCGCCGTTGTTGTGGTTCATCTCAGCTTTCAGGATTCAACCAGATTAATTTAACGATTAGGTTTTCCGGTTTTTTAGCTCAAAAACCGGATTCAACCGAACCGAACCGAACCGTGAACAAGCCTACTAAATATAGATGTCATGCAAAATTACAGTCATTCTCACTTGTGGAAAAACAAATAAGAATCCAAGTTATACCCTAGGACAGTAGAGAGAGAAACTAGCAACAGTATCTTACCAAGGCCCACCCAAAATCTGATTGGAAAAACATCTAGGAAAAAGGATCTCACATAGTAAAAGTTCTGAGAATAGGACTGAAAAATGAAGTCCCAAAACCATCATCATATGAGACAGAATGGCAACTAGGAATGATGTAAGTTGAAAGAAGAATTTCAACCTTCTTTCTGCATCATATTTTCGCTTTAAATGATGTAATACCAGAAGGAACTGAACCTGGGATAATTTTGCATCCACTATGCAGCTAGGTTATACTATGTTAAAACAGAATCCTTGAGTCTTAATCACCCACTGCAATTGTAAGCCATGCTTGATCCCATTCAACTAAGTGGATTAACCTTCAACCTCTCAGTCCTGACCACAGGAATCACTGAAGAACTTGGTTGCATTATGTTGGAGGCCATACATGGAATTTAAGAGATAAATATGCTGTAAAAGGAAGAGTTTCAAAGTCAAGTTCGCACGAGCAATACTGCTACCAGTCAGAAAAATTAACTCTAGCTCCAGGAGAAGACAGGAATTCCAACCTCGACAACCAGAGTCTTGTCGAAAGGAAAACAAACATATTAGAAATAATCGTTCAATTTTCTACAATCTCATAGGCTTAACCAGTTCTCACAATGTAATCAATTGACTAACAAATCAACAAATTACATCTCTGATGAGTTTCCAGGCATGCTACAGGAAAAGCAGAAGTGCTTGCAAACGAGATAGTTATCCATACATTGTATGCAAAACTGGAAGTGTTTTATTATTTATTTATTTGTGTCAAAGTAAACAAGGAAGAAAACTACTGAAGCGCAAACTACCTTCGATGCATCTGCCAGCCACTCGCCACCAACTCCAAGAAATGCTTGAATACCTTGAGCCAGCCTTAGGGCTCCACGTGGACCGGTATTGATAGATGTCTGAACAATATCCTCCACAAGTTTGGGCAAGTTTTCAATACCGTCTGATAGTATAACATACATTAGTTTTCAATAACGAAGTATAATTACAGCTAAAACCAGAAGAAGTGACAGCAAGTTCATCAAAACTTTATATACTGGTGGAATATATAGGTAAACGTAAACGGGTAAATTCCTAATTTCATTATGTGACCATTGAAGTGATAGTGACCAACCTTGGAGGCGAGAAGAGAAAAGATCCTGCTGTGATTGAGCATTCCGGGCAAAAGGGGTAAAACCCTTTGAGCGAAAATTGAGCTTACTTGATCTCCTGCTTGGAATTGGAAACTTTTGAAACAAAAAGAAGTAGTTTGTCAAGACAAGACAAGAATGATTGGTAAAAGAAGAACCCACATATCAAATAATCAATAAATTAGATATCAAGAGAAACATTCAATCACCTGAGGAAATGGGTGTGGATTATTGGTAAAGAGAGGGAACCGAGCCCCTCCTCTTAGTGCTGACACAGAAATTATCGCCATTTCTTTCTTTCCTTCTTGCAGAAATATCTATGCGGCACCAAATATGGACAGCACAACTGTGCTTAGTTGAGGAGGGGGGAAAAACATGAAAGGGAGGGGGCCACGTGGCATGAAGTAGCTCGCCCTCACACAGGTTTGGGTTCTTGTCTTGACGTCTTGTATGCAGTCCACTGATGTTATGAAAAGAAAAGTTGCTTCGCATCAGCTATGCTTGGGCTCCATGACTCTGAAGATTCTGGTCCCTCAATGACATTGGACATGAGGTGTTAGCTTTACTTGTAATTTGGGTTCTTGACTTTGTTCTCACTGCTGCTAGATTACGATTGTTTTTTTAATTTTAAAAATATTTTTAAAAAAATTAAAAATAAAATATTGTTTTAAATTAATTTTTTAAATATTTTTTATTTAATATATCAAAAATATTATTTTTATATATTCTTAAATAAAAAATATTTAAAAAATAATCATTATAGAATCTAAACACCACTTTAATTTTAAGTTTTGTCAATAAATGATGGCTGCTTTTCTTTTTAAATAAAAAATGTTTTAAATTTTTGGATGTTTTTCCCTTATAATTATATCAAAATGATATTTTTTTATTTTTTTAAAATTATTTTTTATATTAGCGCATTAAAATAATCTGAAAACACCAAAAAAATATTTAATTGAAGCAAAGAAAAAAAATAAAAAATTCTCAAATTTTTTCAAAAACGTTTTTGAAATACAAAAACAAACAAGGCCTTAACTTGTACGAAGCCGCGGTTTATTTTTTAGAAACAAAACAGGGCATGTTGAAGTGTTTTTATCGTAAAAAAATTAAAGTGTAAATTAAAAATTCAATGGAAGTATTTAACTAAATAAATTAATAATTATATATGTAAATAAATAAATAAAAATCATTAACAATAACAAAAAAAGAAATTGAAAAACCTAAAAGATGAATGAAAATCAAGATATTCAATCACACAAAATAAAACATTCACTCAATTATATTCATTTAACTTATTTATTTAAATTAATAAAAGATAAATTCACTTCCTAAAAAACTCATAAACTAAAAGATAAACACAAATAAAATGATTGAATAAACTTATGTCCTATAAAAATTATGCAGGGCCGAACAAATCAGTAATATTATTTAAAATGAATATTTTTTATTTTAATAAACAAACTTCGTCTGTATAAATAAATAAAAAATTACAAATGAATTTGAATAATATCTTGAAAATCAAACACAAACAAAACAATTCTAAAAAGACTTTATATTAAAAAAAAATAACTTGTAAAACCCGTTACCTGGATCATAAGATCAAGTTAAACACAAAGAAAAGAAATTAAAGATAATCACCAAACCAATATTTTTCCAATAAAACAATTGTAGAACAATAAAATTGTACGAAGTCGAATCCCTAACAAATCAAAAGTTTAAAACATGAATTCATGAAAAAAGGATCTAAAAAAATGAGGGCAAAAAAAAAAAACCAATCGTAGGGAAATAAAAATTTGATATAACATGTTGCAACGGATCGTAAGTTTTTTTTAAGAAAAACACTTGAGTAAAAAGGCTATTTTGATGTGTTTTTTTTTTTACAAAAAAAATATTATAAGTGTAAATCAAAAAATTTATCAAAACATCCAATAATAATCTGTGCAAATAAAAAAAATAGTTGACAATAACTAAAAGAGAAAGTGAAAAAGCTGAGAGATAGACGTAGATCAAGATAATTTATCGGTTTGTGTCCACTGAATCTATCTATTAAAATCAAAAAAATATAATAGAAATAGAAACATATATGAAACCGATTAATAAAACAAACGGAAAAAAAATATGCATGGCCGAACATATTCAAAATATTGTTTCAAAATAACTATTTTTTTACAAAACAAAACTTATTTGTATAAAATAAAATTTTAAAAAAATAAAGAGTCTCCAAAAATTAATTACAAAAAAAACTTCATCCAAAAAAACATGTAAAACCTGTGATATAAGTAATGAGATCGAGACAAACCGATTGAATAGAAATTGAAAGTAACCACAAAGCTATTTTTCAAAAAAACATAATGTAGAATGATAAAATCGTAAAACAAAATGAGGGGTAAAAAAGGGATACCTAGGCGTATTAATACTTAAAACTTGTGACCCGTATGATTAAATCGAAAGCATGACAAATAGAAAATTGATGAAACCTAATCTCAAACAAATCAACCACATAAAAAATGTAACTAAAAGAATAAGGGTGAAAATAAAAAAAAATGTGGGAATCAAAAAAATTAAATAGGAGGGTTAAATTGAAAAAAAAAATAAACAACAAAAGGAAAAAGAAATTAAAAGAATAAGGGCTAAATTGAGAAGAAAAAAAACATTAACTTTTATTGAAGAAAAAATTTGAAAACCAATAAAACTCTAACAAAATATCAAAATGAGAAATTAAAAGAATAAAGATCGAATTGGAAAAGAAAAGAAAACAATATATGAAAAATTGTAATTTAAGGTCTGAATTGAAATCATAAAAAAAGCTTTGTAAAAGTATCAAGGATGAAATTAAGCCCTCCAAAAAATAAGGACTGGAATTAAGAAACAAAAAAAGAAAGAAAGAAAGAAAAGAGGATTGGCATTTACTTACTTTGGGAGAGAAAGAAAAGAATGAAGAAAAAAAAAAAAGAAACATTGACTTGTAATCAACCATTGTCACGTGCTACACAAGGAGAAAAGGGACGTAGAGGCGCTTCTAGGAACACGACAGAAGACTAGGTCTAAACAACCAGTGGTGTCACATGCGTCACCTAAAAAGCATGGACGCCACCACCATGCGGGCGTGTAACCACATGTGTTAGCATCTTTTCTAATAAAAAATAATTCAAAATTACTAAAACACCTCTCATTAACCTAGAAATAACAAATAAATTAATGTGAAAGTACTAAAACACCCCACAATGCATAACTGACCTTTTGTCTTTTCTAAAGGTACATGTGTATTTTTCTTGTAGCTTAGGAAGTGAAAACTCTAAAACTCCCTTGGTCAACAACTCAATTATTTTTTGACCTTCAAAAGTTTGTGAAATGTCAAAAAAACTCCTTTGTCAATGGCCTAATTTAGAGGTATAATAGTTTTTTTACTGTATAATTAAAATTAAAAAGACTAACATACCCCCGTTCAATGTTTTAATTATCAATGAGCATATAAAAAGACCAAAATATATTTACATCAGAGAATTCTAATTTTTTCAATAAAGGTAGAATGATAATGTTACTTCATGTGAAAATACAAAAACTCCCCCCCACCCCAAGCCTTCAGAAATGAGAAAATCCATTGTGCAAATCCACAATAGACTATGTCTTGGTCTACAGTAGACACGTATAGTGATTTTCCCACATGATTTAGAGTTTTCTATAATATGTTTTTTTTTCTTTCTAGAAATTAAAGCATAACGTTTGGTATTAAGTGTGTGATTGACAATGTGGTAACTATTACGATTAAAAAAATAAGTTTTAATAAATATTTTTAATTGTGATTTTATAAAAGTAGGTTTAAAAAATATAGATTTGATTAAAATTGTTGTGAAAATAGATTTTTATATGCAAAATAAATGAAAATCCTATCTTTATCAATTAAAAACATGTTATTTTAGCTTTTATAAAACCAATGTTTAAAATGCAATTATACAATTATGTGTGAGGCTCAATGCAAAAAACATAAGCTACTTGATTAATCAAATAATGTTTTCTTTATGATTTGATAAAAACAAAAAAAACAAAAGCTAATACAATATTAAACCATGTCTAACACTTTTTTGGTAAATCAATGTGATTTTTTTTATTTAATTTATCTACAGCCAATTGTACTCTAAGTCACAAAACAAATACTCTCTAACAAAAAAAAAATATATGATTTATTTTTTTGAAAGATACAATCAACCTTCTTAAATAATTTGATTTTTTTAATAAGGTTTTATAGAGAGAATTTGACTACAAAACTCTTAAAACCCTTTGTAGTTCCTCTTTCTTTGTCAACTAATAGAAATAAATGACATGTGTTTCATTGCAAGTCGAATGAATTTTTTTAATAAAAAAATAAATATGCATGCTTTTTCAGCATGCTTTTTTGACATAAAAAAATCTTAATCATACATTAAAAAGTTTTGTACAATACTTGAATTTTTGAAATATTGAGGGACTAAACATTTATCATGTAAAGAGTAAGAGGATCAAAAGGAACGTTTTGCCCTATTTTTGAAACCATCACTTATTTTCTCCTTGTTTTATATTTTAGTCCCCTTTGTTTCAATTTTATCCCTCCTTAATAATTTTTGATAAAAATATTCAATTGAAGAAACAAAATTTCATGGCTATATAGAAAAAGAAAAAGAAAAGAACATTGTGAATCGCTACAACGAAACCCTACATGATTTAGATGTTTCTACTAGCTATGAGGCTTGTGCTACGTTGCGGGCTACACTCAAAACTTTTCCTTGCACTCAAAAAATGAATGTTCAAGTCATGAGGAAATTTTTTTTATGGCTGATGGGTTAATAGTATTTACTTAATACTAAAATTTCATGACTCGTCTTCTTGCTTATATTTAATCAAACCAAATAAAACATCATGAAGTAAGCATATTATGCTTATATTTAATCAAATAAAAAGACGTAAGACAACCCGTGTTATTTTCAAAATTAATGAAAGATCCTATAAGAAGAAAAAAATAATAATGGAGCCCAATCTTCTATTAAATAAATTTTGAAGGATGAAACTAAAAAAAATAAGCTTAAAAAAAGCAAAATAAAATAAAAACAAACCCGGACAAATCTTTTAAACCTGAGTTAAGCTCCTAAACTCACACACCGTAAAATCTTAAACTCAGACTCAATAAAAAATCTTAATTCCCATCCAATTTAATAGTAAAGAATGAAATTAAAAAAATATATCAATTAAAAAAATCAACAAAAGTAAATGAAATAACAATAAAAAAAAATAATGATCAAAATTGATAGGGAAAAAACTGAAAGAGAATGAGATTGTAAAAAGAAATCAATTACAAAAATTACCTAAAAAAATAAATAACAATCAAAAGAATTGGGGGATCAAATATGACAAATAGAAAAAATTAAAGTAGGATGAAATTGAGAAAAATTATAATTTCATAAATTATTTTAAATTAAAAAATAGTAATCAAAAGAATATGGACTAAATTTGAAGGGTAGATAAACTGAAAAGCTATTTCAAAATCTTGCAAAGAAAAACGTGAAAACCAAGGAGAAGAGAGAAAAAAATGAAAAGAAAAGAAGCCCACCAACACCAAACTGGAGGTTAGTAAGTCATGCACGCCGTCTAGAGATGGAGGGTTGATTAAGAAGATTTTAACACTGCCTTGAAAGCCACTATTTAGTCGCCCTGAAAGTCACCATTTGGCCGGTTGAAGCCCCTCCATGCGCTGCCTAAATAGCACGAGATGAGCCCATGTGTACTGCACTCATCAATAGTTTTTTTAAAAAATAATATTAGAATTTTAAAAATACTATGTTGCCCCTCCATAACCATGATTATATATGAAATTACCAAAGCTCCCTTAAACACAAGCCAATGAGATTTTACTTTTTAAAATAAATTTAGACATTTTAATGTGCATAAGAAATTGAAAACACCTATGGGCATCAATTTTTAATGTATTCATTGTACTGTACATCAAAAATACAAAAAAATCAATCTATCCTCCATCAATATGGTAATAATCAATGGATCCCTGTAAATAGATCAGATTACCCTTAATAGATAATTATTTATTTTGTTTTGAAAAGGGTAAAAGGGTAATTCTATCTTGGATTCCTACAATGATATCTTCCCACACATTTTAGATTTTACTAGTTATTTGATCCGTAATTCGCTAGGGGTAGGATTTTGTTTGGCAAAAAACAAATAAATATGCAAGCATTGCAATTTTTTTTTTTAATTTGATTATAAATCAAAAGGCCTATGCATGTCTTTAATTAAATATATCGAGAACTATATGTGTCAATATATACAAAAAAAAAAAAAAACAAATTGTTAACGTGTCTATTCAACTTGCCTCGCTACAGGTCAAGTAATTTTTTTTTCTAATGCAAAAACATCAATTTGTAGGTGTTATTATGACATTTTTTTAACATTGAGTAACAAATATAACCACGAATCAAAAAGTTGATTCGTATATATAATAAAATATAGTAAAGATCATATGCGTTAATAAAAACATGTAAGATCTCAAGTTAATTTTTAATGTAGCAGAAGAATGAAACAATGTTACAATTGCTATAGTGAAACACTATTTTTTTAGTCTTTGTATAATATTTTTTCAAAAATACAAGTATAAAGATGAAAAAAAAATTACAAAAAAATAAAGATAAGAACAAAAAGAATGGTATAAATAAAACTAGTATAAAGTGATAAATATTCAAAGTGTAAAAAATAAAAAGAAATAATTTTTTCCAAAAAAAATTGTAATGAAAAAAAAGAAAAAACTAAAAAACTATTAAAAAAAATAAAGATGATAAAAAATAATAATAAATAAAACAAGTGTAAAATAATAAAAATACTAAGTATAAAGAGAGAGAAAAAACACACACACATATATAAATATAAAACACACAGATATATACTAAACCTTTCTTCTTTCTCATTTTAGCTAGACACAAATGTTGGTTCATGTCAAATCATTGCAAGGAAAAATTTTTCTTAACTAATTTTGAATTCAGGGGAAAAGATGGAAGGAGAACCATACAGCCACCTAGCAATGAAACTTATCTTGGCACTTTTGAGAGGGCTCAGGAAGATTAGCCTCCTCTGTTTCTTTTTGGAATGCTTCTTTTTTCATGAAATCTTTGTCAGGCACCACTAAAGCTCCGCGGCAGCCAGGGTTCAAGGTTTGATTTTTTAAAAAGTTTGGCTTTTAGATAGTTTATGCAACTCAAACTCTATCATTACCTTATGTTGTCATCATGTGAACTTGTTGATGTTATCTTATTTGTTTCACTCTTATTTATTCAACTGCTAAATTTGGAAATGAAGAAGCCATTGCATTTCGGTTCACACAAATTTCACTATCTTAGACTTTGCATCCACAATTGATTGATTGTGCTGTTTTTTTTTTTTAACTGTTTGTTCACCTATCTAATGAAACTCGCAATGCATTCATAAAAAAGCCCTCGACATCTCGCAAGCCATCTATCTAGTTCTTCTCTAGTTTGTGTTGTGGAGTGTTTCAGGTGAAGTCTAGTCTTCTGTTAGCGATTTCATTAAAAAACAAAAAAAGCTGAGATTTTGGTGAAATTTATCTACTATTATGAGAAAAAACAATGTTGGTTATCTATGTTAGTATGAAAATAAAATATACAAGGCATTATTAATCTAATTTAATCAAGGTTCTAAAGCATATTACAAAATGAAAAAATAACCAAACTCTAGGTTAATGGGATTTTTATGAACTTTCGTTAAGTGATTTTGGGGCAAATTCAGAAATTCATATTGTTTAGGGTGGGAAATCAGAGATATTTTTGAACTTAAATTCAGAGTGGGTGGGTTTACAATTTAGCCCAATAAATATGATAAAGCTGGAGAGAGGTAGCAAACTAGCAATTACGAGATGCAGCAATTCCATACAGCACCATGTCCATTTAGAAATAAAACGCTGGATTCAGCAATTGCATATAGCACTACTATATACATTGAAAAAAAACAAAAAAAACTGCGTACCGTGCCACAGATTTTGAAAGGATTGTTCACATGGAAAAGTAGTTGGACTCGGAGAAGGCTGCGAGTCTCAGCTCAGTTCACGTGCTTAATGTTGAGCATCATGGGCATGCTTAAAAAACCCAATTTCCAGCAAATAATAATCAATGTTTCAACAAATACACATTTTTCTTCATCAGCATTTAATGTAATGTAATGTTGGACAAGAATCTATCGCTGCAAGGGTTTCCTATGTCATAAAGTTAAGAATCCGTATCTGATCCTGAATTGAACTCTGTATCAGATTGTTCCCATTCTGGTGGCTTGATTCTGTTCATATTTGCTTCTAATGGAGGAAGCCCATCATCATCACTTGATTCAAGCTCATTCTCTTCAAGTTGGCCATTGGTTATGTTCAGACTTCCACTAGAATCATCCAGAGCTGTAGATTTGAAAATCTCTGGCCTGCATTGGACGAGAACACATGTGAAACCTGAATGATATAGGAGCAATAAAAAGAGAAAGAAAAGCACATGGCACAAGCAAATAATTAGCAGAAGCTTGCAGTATATTTTGAACTTAAACTATTGGCGACACATGCTGCTTCAGATTAAAAGATGTGTGCATGTCTCTGTTGAGTTCAACTCTTTAAGTAAAATTGACTACTCTAGAAAAACGCAGAAGTGGTATCATAGAGGTTATTGTTAACGACAATTTCTAGCAGTATGTGGTGAAGAAAAGTGACCATTCAGGAGATCTCTGAAGCACACGGACATGTTCATAAAAGAGAACTTGAGAAACAATACATGCCACTTTGCTGCCTGACTCCAAAGCCTTTTCCTTACCACTTTCATCAACCACGACAAAACTTCCTGCATACACAACAAAGCAGTTAAGATACTGCCAACACTTCTCCAATCAATTAATGGAGGTCAAATTAGAGCCATTCAATCCAAGACCCAATTCACCAAAACGGCCAAATGAATGTCAAACTATGACTTGAATTCTCTTTGAAACATACCTCTTTTTATCCACATACTCTTCTGAAATTTAGCCGGAAACAAAGCTAGTGACTTCCCACCTCTTGCATCCATTACCTTAAAACAAACACAAATTGTCACTAAACCCTCCTCATCCTATGAAAAAAAAAAAAAAACGCCATTTTTAAGAGGGAATTAAAAAAAGAAAAAAGAGCAAATGTTAAGCAAATTCGAAGTTGTATTCATATAGTAGCAGCAATCTATCATCTCCCCTGCATAATAGTAATTAAAAAGAAAAACCCATCACCGCTCCAAGTATGGCACCTGATATTGCTGCTCCACTCCATAGATTTACAAACACATCCACATTATTGTAATTTTATTGACCTTTTACAATTGCTCCTAACTAAAAATGAGTTGACCAGCAATGGCCGCTACAGAGATGGCTTGGCAATGCAAGAGCGTGGCAAAAGCCCATTTAATTGTCTAAAAGAGGCAAGGGAGAAGAAGGTTAAGTAAACTAAGGTAAATTACATAAATAGTTTTGGTTGTTTGTTAGCTTAGCTACGCCAAAAACAATTTCAACGAGCTGTGAACACACAGGGTTCGCATTTAAAAAGTCTATAGTTAACAGTCTAAAAATCTCAAAAAAAAAAAATCCATTGTGAAATCAAGGTACATAGTTTGACAAAAAACCTAAAATCTTTACATCAGGAATTGATGCTTAATTAAAAAGGTTAATAAAGTTGGAAACCCTAATACTAATTTTGTTTAAGTATTCAGATTTGCTCAACTTTTAACAGGCATTATAGATTTTGCCTGAAAAATTACTCCGGTGTTATGAGGGCTCCTCATTACAGTTCTAAGAAAACCATACCTCAATAAGATTGGAACCCCTGAGAGAAACAACTTGCATGATGCTTTGCCCATCTTCAAGACTTAAATTGTGTTCCTCTGCTACTGCTGCTCTCTTCATATTCTTCCTTCCTCCTTTCATCTTCCTCTTACTTCTTAAATTAATTAATTACTGCTTCTTCTGATTGTTAATTGGGTATTCATACAACTCAAATTAATATTTTAAAATGTTGGCGTTGTTCCCGTTGGCTGCTTCTGTTCAGATAGGGTTTTGTGAAGGTGATGGCGGCTGTTCAGGTGAGGGGTTGTCGTTCCCGGTCTTAATGGACAAGTAGTTTTGGCTACCTATGGTAGTTTCACAAGTTACAAGGGTTGGAGGAGGCAGAGAGAAATAGAGTCGTATTTTGCTTGATTTTTTTTTAATGTAGTTTTATATTGCATTTTATTAAAATAGTATTTTATTCAAATTCTGGCCAAAAATATTAAACCTACCCTCGTACCTCATCGGGTTCAAGAATTGTGTCAAAGATTAAATAGGATAAATTAAAACGAAATTGTTTCAAGAATATTTTTATAAAATTTTTAAAAACATATTGTTTTGTAAAAAAAAATTAAAAGTTAAATAATTTATCAGATTATCTAAGTTTAATTAAATTATTTTTCACCTACTTTTTTTAATTCAATTCAAATCCAATTCTAAATCAACCAAGTCCCAAGATAATTCATTAGGTTATTGAGTCAAGTTTAACAACATTTATTCTAGCTTCAATTAGATAGGTGACTTGTGTTACGCTACGAGTCAAGTTAAATTTTTTTTAATATTAAAAAATAACATTCAAATGAAAATAATATGAGACAATCTAGATTAAATTTACTAAAACACAACCTGAATATGAGATTGAAACAACTTATAGAAAGGAAAGTAAAAAGAAATTATAAAGTTCAATGCCTAATAACTTGATGTCAAAGATGAAAACTAAAAGAAAAAAAATATAACATTAAAAAAAAAACTTGAGTCAACTCGGGTTAACTTGACGAATTCACTACTCACGATAAAAAATCAGGATAAAAAAAGAGTTTCAAAAGAAGGACTTAGTTAAAAAAAAAAAAAAACAAAGTTCAATAAAAAAACATAAAAAAAAATCAGAGCTAACCTGAGTTAACTTTACTAACTCGCTATCGGAATAACCAAACATAAAGAAAAGTGAAAAAATAACAAAGCTCAAGGGAAAATAACTTATGCAAAATGATGAAAATGAAAAAAAAAAAAAAATCATAAAAATTTGAGGAAATTTTTTTTTTATTCAACTCAGGTTAACTCAACTAGCCTATCACTCGCAACATGAGTTTGGAATAAAAAAAATAGACTTTCAAAAGAAAAACCTAGCAAAAAAGACCGAAGTTAAATAAAAAAACATTGAGAAATAAAATGCAAGCTAACACGAGTTAACTTTACTAACATGCCATTCGAACAACCAAATAGAATGAAAAGTAAAAACATAACAAAACTTAATGAAAAATAATTTAATGCAAAATGATAAAATTATAAAGAAAAAGTCATAAAAAAAACTCAAGTCAACACAGTTTAACTCGACTAACTTGCCATTCATGACATGAGATCGGGATTAAAAAAATTAGACTTTCAAAATAAGAAAAAAAAAACTGAATTTAAATATATATAAAAAATGTAGAGATAAAAATATAAGCTAATTTGGGTTAACTTGATTAACCTACACTCGGGATAACCCAACATAAAAAAAGTGAAAAAAAATCACATAGCTTAAGGGCCAATAATTTAACGCCAAATGATAAAATTGTTAAAAAATTAATTTCATAAAAAAAAAATTGAGGAAAAAAATCTAAGTTAACCATGGTTAACTTGATTAATCTATTACTTGGATATGAGATCAAAATAACTCAACAAAAAAAAAAGTGAAACAAACAATGAAGCTAAAGGGCCTAATAACCATATGTCAAATGATGAGTTTGAAAAAAAAAATTCAATAAAAGACCCAAAAAAAAACACTGAACTTAAATCGGGTTTGGTTATGAGGTCAGGATTGCCCTATTGGAAGACAATAACGAAAAAATAACAAAGTAAAATATTCAACCATAAAATAATTTAAAACCCAAACAATATAGGGCAAATATGGTGAATTGAAAAAAAAAACTAAGAAAATGATAATAAAAAAGGTAATCAAAAGAATGATGATCAAAATTAGATAAAGAATTAAATGAAATAAAATATTGAGAAATTAAATAAAAAAATAAATCAAGATCAAAATAATAAGGGTTAAAATTGGATTAAAAACAAAAAATGTTATAAAATGGTAAGGAATGAAATTGAATAATAATAATAATAAAAAACACATAAATAGAGTAAATAGAGTAATTAAAAGTAGAAGGATCAAATTGAATCAAAACATCAAATGAAATAAAATACCCAAGGAAAAAATTGAAAATAAGCTAAACTTAAAAAAGAATAGAAATAAAAATTAATACCAATCAAAAGAAGGAAGGCTAAAATCAATAAAATTACAAAATGAAAGACACAATTGTTTTTTTGGAAGGGTTGATGTGAATTTCAAGGGCATAAAAAAAAAGAGAAATGAAAGAAAATAACTTTAAGACCTTTTTTATGAGCACGTGCCACATTGCCATAAAAGAATGACTCGTCACTCCTAACGTCGCCATGAATGGAAGATTTTGGTAATCGAATGGTGTAGGGGTCATCACACATTGACACATGCGTTGCACACTTTAATAGCTTTTTTAATAATATTTAATTACTGAAAATTAACAAACAACCGTAGAATCAAATCCAAAAATAACAAAAACAAAAACACAGAATAAAATGACTAAAATTCTCTTGAAATCAATTTTTTTTTCGAGATTTCAAGGGTAATTCTATCATTTAACTATTTAAAAAATGAACAAGAAAAAGAAGCCCTTTTATGCATGCTCGTTTTTTTTTTTTTTTTCTCTTCTAAGGATATGATTATAATTTAACTATACAACTTATTTTGAAAAGACTAAAGAGTCTTCATCAAAAGCATAATATTTTTTTATTTGTTTTTAAGGAAGAAATAATTATTTTACTGTGATAAAAAAGGTATCCCGATCAATTTTTCCCCACTGAGTAATGTATCATTTGGAAAAGACAATTTTATCCTTAATTACAAGCTTTATCAATTTTTTTTTGTTAGGAATAAAAATATAATTTTACTATTTTAATCAATAATGAGAAGTGTTTATGGCTACAATATTTTATTAATGCTTTTGTTAATTTTTTTTCAATGAAACCTAATGTAATTAAACGGAAGGAAGGACGAGACTATTGAAAAAATTAGAAGAGTAAAAGTATTTATAAAATTTGTTCCGTGGATATTTGATTCATCGCCTCATATATATATAGTCTGTCATACGATACGAAGAGATTACGGGGCCATCAAAACATCATTAGATTAAATTTGATTTTTTTTTTAAATTAATTTTTTATTATTTTAAAATACTAATATTAAAAATAAAATTTAAAAAATAAAAAAAATAATTTTAATATATTTTAAAATAAAAAACACTGTAAAACATAATCTATACCACTTTCCTAAATAATCCGTACATCCTCGTATTTGTTTTACAATTTGCAAAAAAAAGGCAAAGCAGGAAAGGAAACGGCTAGTAATACAGTGACTAGTGTCATTTTATTGATGGGTAGAAAAGTAATTTTGCGAAGTTACTGACTTTTCTAAACGACATGTCGGCTAGTGTCCATATATATAACTAAACTCGCGCGTGATGATTTATCTCGAGAAAGAACAGAAGGCAAGACAAGGCAAGGCTTGGCCTCTCTCTCTGACTCTGTTTTTTGATTCGAGTAAAAAGAGAGAGAGGAGAGGAGAGGGAGACGTATGCCTTAAATATTACAGGTTGATTGATTAATGTTGTGGCTCATCAGATTCAGATTGTGTATGGCTACTACTGAATCTGTTTAAAGGAAACAACGACAGTTCAGTAAGTTTTAAAGTTTTATTTATCGAACTTTGTGTTTTGCTTTTCTGTGATTACACTTTCATGAATTGGTTGTTTCTATATTAGTTTGGTTGGAGTGATGGGTAGAAGGAAGCAAGCCCGTCCTCACCACTCGGGTGGGTTAATTATACAAAACAATGCTGCTGCTTCTGCTGAATTGAAGAATCAGAGGAAAGCATCATCCAGTGATTCTCAGCCAACAGAGTTAGTTGGTATTGATGAACAGCCTTATTTTGTCGAAGTTGAACGGAATAGTTGGGCTTCGAATAACCACCGTGATGCTTCTGAACTTGTTTTACATGTTTTGAATTTAAGACAAGAGTATTCTAGTTTTCGAATAACTGATGGTTTTTATCACGACTCTAAGTATTCTTTGAGGTTTCGTGTGTCCAATGTCAAGCAGTCTGTTCTTTCTCGCATTAAGTTAGGACATTGGCCTGTGTTTTCTTCTAGTGATATATCTTTGGAATTGATTGAGAAATCCATTGTGGAGGAGGATAGGGAGTTGGAATCGGTGATTTTTTCAGGGAGTTTTGATGGACCTGATGAGGGTATTACTGGTCTTGTTCACTTGACAAATATGGAGTTTTTGACTTTGAGGCCAGTTCTGGGGGTTGATTTCTCAGAGAAGATGACGCCCCTGAGGATGAGGGTTGAAATACTTGAGAAAGCTTTTGATGCTTGTGAATCACTTCTTGAAAGTACCAGACAAATATGGAAGAAGAGCATGATGAATGTTATGGCTTGGTTACGTCCAGAAGTGATGACTTCAGAGGCTAGATATGGACATGCTAAGTCAACAGAAATGGAAGTCAACATGGCTGCAGAGATAGGAGATGATACTTCCAACTCTGGGAAACGTGCCCAGTTTGATGTTGCTGGGTTATATGAAGCCATTAAGCCGTCAAAGTGAGTGCCTGTTCTTTCTATAGAGCGTAGTGATTCATGATGTACTGCACATTCCGGACTTGGATCACTCATGCATCTTTTTGTGCAGATCGGATCCTATGCTTGAAGATGACCTGCCTGACTTGCTCCCCACATTGAGACCATATCAGCGTCGTGCTGCTCACTGGATGGTACAGCAAGAGAAAGGAGAAAGTTCGAGTGTAAAGGAAAGAATCCAGTTCTTTTCTCCTTTATGTATGCCTGTGGATTTTCTCGACACATGTTCAAAAATGTTCTACAATCCTTTCAGGTATGATTTTTTTAAATCAGCATGCCTAGTGAAGGGGACAAAATTGTAGAGGTCTACCCCCTTTGTGTTTGTGTTGTGTCTCTGTTTGTATGTCACTCGCTTAAGCTCTGACTTTTATTAGAAATTGTCTACAGTGGCAATGTTTCGTTCCATCCTGAGTTTTCTCCACCTTATGTCCCTGGTGGAATTCTTGCTGGTAAGTCCATTGCTATAACTTTACCTACATATGTCAAATCATTTATAATACGCTTGTGATTTTTTTTCCCTACATTTTATTCTGAGTCTAGTCAACTTCTTGTTAGATTGATCCTTCCTGAATGAGGACCATGAGTGTTTTAGGGGTGGCGAATTACATGAGCTCCCTTTTCCCTAGTTTCTGACTCTTCTTGAAGTGGTTTTTCCAAAATAATAAAGCTTACACTGGCTTTCCTAGAGAGAGAGGCTTAGGAAAGAATATTCTAAAGAATGGTTTCTGCAAAGATTATGCTAAAGATTGGTTTCTGCTTGAGCATTTTCTTCCTAATTCTTGCTGAGGTGTAATTAACCCAAATATTACAATTGTTATTATTTGAAAATGTGACAACGATCCTTCTTGAAAAAAAACTGACAACAATATATTGTCAAGCTAAGACTTATGCTCAACATCATTAGAAGAAAAGGAAATGAAACAGATTTCTAAGAATTGTGTAAGCACTTGCATGATATGATGTTAGTCTATTGACTTTGATCATTTATTTCTACTGCAGATGAGATGGGTTTGGGGAAAACAGTTGAGTTGCTTGCTTGCGTACTTGCTCATCGGAAGTCTACTTCTGATGATGGTTCAGTTGTTGCTCCCACGTGGCAAAATACCGGGAATCAAAAGATTAATCTTAAGAGATTGAAAAGGGAGCGAGTTGAGTGTGTTTGCGGAGCCGTGAGTGATAGCTATAAATATAGAGGACTTTGGGTACAGTGTGACATTTGTGATGCTTGGCAACATGCAGATTGTGTTGGTTATTCACCTAGAGGGAAAAAGAAGATGTCAGTGGATGATGTACAAAAGCACAGAAACAAGACTACAATAAGCTATGTTGAGAGGGATGGGGAGCATGTTTGCCAGATGTGCTCTGAACTCATTGGAGTGACTGACACTCCCATAGCTACTGGTGCCACTCTTATAGTCTGTCCAGCTCCTATATTGCCTCAATGGCATTCTGAAATCACACGGTATAACTTCTTACTGTGTTCTTTTGGTGCACTTTGCAAATTTCAGCATTCCGTCATGTTTTATTGCACTGGCAGCCAAATTCTTAGCTTATCATATATATGGATATGAGCTTTTCTTCTTTCATTATTTCACCATAATTTCTTTGGGCTGGGGAAGAAATAGAAATATCAGGCTTTAGTAATCACATTGACAATGCAAGTGATCATTTTTCAACATGAAGGGGTGTACTGACTTTTTGGCACAATTGAGCTTGTGACATGATTTTTCCTTGCTATTAGCTATATGTTAATGACATTTCAATCTTGAACCAAGTGCCACATTACTCCCAGGTCCCATGAGAAAATAGACCTTGAATATCTATTAGCTACAGATTTACTGAGACATGTAAATCCAGTGCTGGTCAGCTGTAGTTATGAGATTTTTTAAATTTTAAACAAAAGATTTAACTCTGTCCCTAGGTAGTCTAACCTCTGTGTGTGTTTTTGCTTTCAAGTACATAAGTGCACATTTAAGTCAGATTAGTAGACAAACTTTACTTATTTATGTCTGGATTCACAAACTTGTGTATTAACATCTGATTCAAGATTGGAATCTAAATTGATAGATATGGGCTGCGTGTTCTGTATTTTATAACCTGTTCACTTCTTTTAGGTGAAGACTCAAGAATCTGTTACCTACTGCATATGGAGTGAATATTTGATGCGGATAATTTCATTTTCATTGGAAATTTATTGAATTGTGGTCTTGTACATTTTTTTTCTGATGCAGCAAGATTGTAGGACTGACTAGGTAATTGTTATCTTTTTTTAGGCATACACGTCCAGGTTCCTTAAAAACTTATGTGTATGAAGGCGTACGAGATACATCTCTTTCAAATACATTTGTAGTAGATATTGGTCAACTTGTCAACGCTGACATTGTATTGACAACATATGATGTGCTTAAAGAGGACCTCTCGCATGACTCTGATAGGCATGAAGGCGATAGGCACATCCTGAGATTCCAGAAGAGGTTCTTGCAAACTCTGTAGTTTTTGTTTTTTGATAAAGTGACCTTTATTTTTTCTCAATATTTGCTGCATGTGTTTTAGAATGGGGTGAATTTGCACAAATTTTTTAGAGCTTAGATTATATCTTTCTATAAAATTTTTATCTGTAGCTTGCAGTTGTGGTTGAAGTTTAGTTATTAAACATGTCTTACAAACGGTATTTTGCATCGATGTCTGTTATGGTATTGCTAGATTGAATTTGTTTTTTAATAGTCTATTGAAGTTTTAAAGATTTGAACTTTCAAGGCTTCTGGTGTGTTTGGGATTGTTGTAGTGGTAATGGTTCAAAGTACTTTTCGCTTAGAAATGCATCAAAATGAAGTTTTTTAATTTTTTTAAAATAATTTTTGATATTAGCACATCAAAACGATCTGAAAATATAATTTTTTTTTTTATTTTAAGCAAAAAAAAAAGTTTCAAAATTTGAGGGTACGCGGTTTGCACCACGTTCCCAAACACACTCAAATTTTTGGTTGGGGGGGGGGGTTGGGGTGTGCTCTTGGTAGGTAAGAGTTGTGCTCTCTGGACTGAGTATATGACTACTTGCCATATTGTTGTAGGTACCCTGTTACCCCAACTATTCTAACAAGAATATTTTGGTGGAGGGTTTGCTTGGATGAAGCTCAAATGGTGGAGAGTAATGCTGCAGCTGCCACTGAAATGGCTCTTCGATTGTCAACTAAACATCGTTGGTGTATTACTGGGACTCCTATACAACGTAAACTTGATGACTTATATGGACTTCTAAGATTCTTGAAAGCAAGTCCCTTCAATGTTTCTAGGTGGTGGATTGATGTTATAAGGGATCCATATGAGGTATGAGATTCTTGAAAATCTAGTGCTTGCTAGTGACTTTATGGTTGTGAGTATTAAGACATGCCCTTTTTTGCATTATTTAACATCTAAGAAAAATTATGGATGAGAAATCAAACATTTCTTTCTCAAAGTCTCATCCCCATTTTACTACTCGCCGTTGATTCTTTAACTCCATGAGCTTCTTTGATTGTAGTCCTTGAGTTGTTGTATCAAGTCTACTTTGAGTTGCAGATATCTTTGTTTTGAGTGATCTTCTTAATTTTGCATCTTCATATTTACAGAGGAGAGATGCAGATGCTATGGAATTTACACATAAATTCTTCAAACAAATCATGTGGCGCTCCACTAAAATACATGTTGCTGATGAGTTGCAACTACCACCGCAGGAAGAGTGTGTCTCTTGGCTCACCTTTTCAGCAATTGAAAAACACTTTTACCAGACGCAACATGAAACCTGTGTGAGTTATGCTCGAGAAGTTATTGGAAGTTTTAAAGATGATGTTGTCAAAAGAAAGGTCCCAGGTTGTTAATGGTCATCCTGCATCTTCATCTTGAAATCACTTAGAATATAGTATTAATAATATCATAACTATAATATCTTCATCCAGGTTGTGTATCATCTGATGCCTCAACAGATCCTTTGATCACCCATGCAGAAGCTGCGAAGCTACTCAACTCGCTCTTGAAGCTTCGCCAAGCTTGCTGCCACCCGCAAGTAGGAAGTTCTGGGCTTCGCTCCCTGCAACAATCCCCCATGACTATGGAGGAAATATTGATGGTGGTTTAAATACTAAAAAGAGTTCATCAAATTTCCAACAATTTTTAGTGGTTGTTTTGTTTCCTTCATTTTTTTTATTCATAGAGACCTTCTATAGGTTCTTGTAGGTAAGATGAAGATAGAGGGGGAGGAAGCTTTGAGGAAGTTAGTTGTTGCTTTAAATGCCCTTGCGGGGATAGCAATACTTGAGCAAAACTTTCCTCAAGCAGTATCATTGTACAAAGAAGCGCTGGCGCTATCTCAAGAACACCGTGAAGATTTCCGCCTAGATCCTTTATTGAATATTCACATCCATCACAACCTTGCTGATATACTTGCATTGGTTACGGACCACTCAACAGAAGTCCCATCTAATGGACAACAGTTGCATGGAAACTCTGAAAAGGCTTCGAAGATAAACAAATCTGAAACATGTGATCTAAATGATGCAAAGAAACAAAAAGTCAGTGGTGAAGATTCAGATTTCACCATTGATGCTGGGAATTCACTGGACGTATCAGAAAATTGCTTAGTTGGTAATAAAAAAGGCAACAATAATCATGACATGTCATCCACATCCTTCAGCACTCAATATTTGAGAACAGCGTGTGAGAACTTCAAACAGAAATACTTGTCTGTGTTTAGTTCAAAACTTTCTGTAGCTCAGCTAGACTTTAACAAATCATACACACAGGTATGTTTCCTCCATATTGGAACATGATATAAACTTTCTCATAATGCAATGTTATGTCATAAATAGAGCCGTGTTTACATAAATTATCAGTATATCTGAATGTGGTTATTTCATTGAATGTAGAGTTGACAACATGGCACATTTATATCTCACGACTACATATATTTGATCTAGAAATCCTTTTTTTTATTGAATAATCAGATAAACTATATAGATGTGTATAAAAATTAGGTCATGCAACACTAAACCTCCATGATTGGCCTCATGCTGGGTTATATTGCAGCCAATCCAAATCTGTATAATTAGCCAAAGTGAAGGGAACTGTATCTGTTTTAGTATAGATGTATACAACTTCAGGAACCTCACCCCACTCACAAATTTCATTAGCAGAAACCTATGCTCATTGGACTTCATCAAGATGTAGATGTTCTCTGCGTTTTTGGTCAGTAGGAATTATTTTCTACCAGTTCTCACATTCTCTGCCCACAAACTCTACTCTGATTCGAGCTGGTTCCTACACAAATTAGACACTGATATAGGAGAAGCAAATCTTTAACAGCCTGCTTTTATGATCCCTTAAAGAATCCCACCTCAAACCCATTCCCCTTCAAAGAGAATAATAGGAATTCCCTTTCATGATGGTATTTCATGATTCAGTGTTTAGGATTCTAACTCAAACCCATGCTGTTTGCCATTGTCTACCAGGTTTTCTTGCATGCTAGTATTTTCTCACACAAAAATAGGCCCTAATCTGTTATTTTCTGGTAGTTGAACCCTCTGTCATCTATTTGGGTGAGTGAGGTATTACTTAGTCATTTGAACCAGACTTTTTATTGGTCTGCAAGCAGAATGGCTGCTTTTCAGTATGTTCTAGTGTGCTATGTCAAAGGTGAGTATAACATTGTTACGGTTGATGACCACAACTTCATTACTGTTTTCATTTAAAAAATCTAAAACAAAGATGGCACATTTATTTCATAGGAATTGATTATCATATTCTAAGGGGTGGCATAACTAGAAATTGTCTATTTTTTCTGCATTTCTTATTTTTTTTCAGTCTTTCGGTGTTAAGCAAGATTATAATTCTTTTGAAGGTTTGTAATGCATTTGGTGAGAGAAAAAATCTACATACAGTTTGGTGGTTGGATGCTCTCAATCATGCAGAACAGAACAAGGATTCCACAGGTGAGCTGATAAGAAAGATTGAAGAGGCTGTCTCAGGAACTCTAAACAATTCGAGATCATCAAGAATTGCATCACGGTTAGTGATTGTCTAAAATATGCGCAATGAATAAATATATCATTCTATTTCAACTTCTTTGATCATAATATGTAATTGCTTTGTATTTTTGCCAACTTATACTCCCCATTGAACTTCAAAGCTAAGTTAGAAAACCTACTGGTATGCAGTCTTGGTCCGGATATCAATTCTAATTATGGTAGTTTACTAATACTGATCTCACTTCAGTTTACGAAGCATTACTGGTCTGAAGTACCACATCCAAACTCATTTAGATCAATTGGAAGCTTCTAGACAAACGTTAATTGATCGAATTTTGGAAATTGATCAAACAATGGCGAACCCAAAGGAAGAGGATATTGAACGTGTGAGACATTGTCGAATATGCCAAGCTATTGATGATGGTCCCACATGTGTTCATTGTGAATTGGAGGAATCATTTCAGGTATGTTAGTCAACTGCCTGTTTACTTTGATATTTGACTATTTAGTACGTTGAAGAAGGGGGAGAGGGGATTCACTGTGATCACATTTTTATATTTGTTTGTCAGGAATATGAGGCAAGGTTATTTCGTCTTAACAAATTACATGGAGGCATTATTACATCTGCTGAAGAGGCAGTGAATCTGCAAAAAAGGAACTCAGAAAGAAATCGTTACTACTGGAATTTAGACCGCCAAAAGAAAAAATTACTGCCATCTAGTGATTTTAATGAAGAATCGAAGAAAAGAAAGACTGGAGAAACAGTGATGGTAAGTTTCCTTACCTCAATAGGTCAAACTAAACCATCTTTCATCTACCAGATGTTTAATTCTGGAGATTCCTCGCTGCCATCCGTTAATGGACATGGTTGTCAGATTGAATGGCTGTTCTTATGTGAACTAGCCTATGAATCTTACTCCAGCATATATGGCTGTATATTTTTTTAAGACTCTTATCACTTGATTGGAGCTTGCAAAGCACAAGTTAACAGATAGGCGGCTCATCTCATTTTAGCAATGCCAAATTTTAATCACCAGTGGTGGTGAGCTAGGTTGTTTTTAGACGCCCCTCTTTATAATCCTTGGGGCACAGCACATGCAGGGAGGGGCAGTAGCTTGAGAATTAAACTTACTGGATACTGAGTGAAACTCTGTCCTAAGTATTGTAAAAGTCATCAAATATTTGTTTTTGTCATCTATCAGGTCACTTTCATGATGCCTAATCAGTCCCTCATAATTGTTAAAATGAGGAATGGGCAGTGTAATCCAGCAACTGATCTTTGTGGCCAGTCTGTCTTATTACAAAGTCCAACCCAGAGCTTTAAGTTAATGGATGGAAAGGATATTCTAGTACATTCCACGCTCCTAATCACATTTACTAAAACTGATGCTCACAAATGGGCTGCAGAATCATGTCATATATAGTGGACATATGGGTTCAATAGTATGTGCTACTTCTACGTTAACACAATTAGATCTTACACATATGGGGCAACTGATAATCTTAGTTTTCATTGCAAGCACTTCAGGAATTAGTATTGTCAAATTCTATTGCGGGAAAATAACGTGATGCTGCAACAAGCACAAACAATTACTATATATTCCCTTGTTGTTGATAGGTTTCAAAATCGCCATCTGAATTGGAGGTTATTCTTGGAGTTATAAAGAGCTATTGCAAGGCCCAGTTAGAAAATGAAGCTGTGTCTGCTGCCAGCCTGCAGATACACATTCTGGAGGTATGCTTGATCGATTCTTTTTTTCTTTTTTCTTCTCCTTTTTGTTGTGGAAACTTCTACACTAGAACTGTATTGAATGAACAAATCATTAATAATATTGAATGCAAGCATTTTAAAACTTACATTCTTTCTATTTCATCTAGGGAATGAGGAAGGAGTATGGACATGCAAGGTCCTTGGCAGTTGCTCAAGCTCAACTTTTTCGTGCTCATGATGAACTTAAGATGGCAACAGCACGTTTGCACTTAAGAGAAAATGAGAACGATACATCTATGGATGCTATGGGTGAAGATGAATTAGAGTCTGCTAGCGTGCTACACTCTAATGAAAAGTTCATGTCCTTGAACTTGCTGTCTCATACAAAGGGGAAACTTCGTTATCTGAAGGTACCAGCATAGCCTTGTAAATTTTTATATTTAAAGTAATTGACATATGCTATTATTTGGTGCTTTCTTTGATACTTTAAGGTGCTTTAATGTTATTCTCCTTTTCTTTTGACTTTCTATGAATTCATCTTTCTAAAAGAGGTTATTATTGTATGCCAATGTTGTGAATTTTTTTATAAGCCTAAACCATCAAAGTTAGTCCTATTCCTATGGAAAAACTAAAACTGAAGCATTTTAGTTGGATTAGTGATATTGATGGGAATGAGATTTTCCATTAATATGTTTTACCTACTACCACTACTACTAATCCACACACACATGCACAACATAAACACTACAACAATATCAATGTGAGTATTTTTCCTCTTTGTTTTTCCCTCTAAAAAATGGTGAGACAAAACTCATAATCCAAGATTGTTATTTGCCTTTATGTGTTAACTATATGTCATTATTCACCACCAGAAAAGAGAGATGGTATTTTTAATAGGAGTCGATACCCTTCCTTCAATGTCTTGGATTTTAATTAGAACTTTTTTTGTTTCTCTAAATTATGTTTCTATGTTGGAAGGGATGTAGTTGCACAAATAGGTTGATGTTTTTGTGCAGGTTTTTTTTTTTTACCTTCTCTCCCAAATTAAATTGATAGAATTGGTCTCCTTTATTGCCTTTTCTTTTTAAGTGATTTTTTGTAGGTAAAATCTTCTGATGAAGTTTGCTTGAATTGTCATGACCACAAGTCTCTCTCTTTACTTTCATTTGTAAATCCATCATTTCTCATCTCCCATGAAACTTACAAAATAAAGAATAAAAAATGTATCATGTTTATTTGTGGAACATTTTTTAGTTTTCTGAAAAAAAAATTTGTTTATTGTCAAAGAACTATCTCAACCCAAAAGTTTAAGTTGTTAGGTAAGGTCTCAAGATATGATTTATATTATTTTCTAACACACCCCCTCAAGTGAAAGCCCTTTGGGCTTGAAACTTGCACAGACCCACATTACCTTGTGCTTAATTTTTAACAAATAAGCTTGTTTGGCAGTGTAGTTGCGGTTGCTTTTCAAATAACTTTTTGTGCCAAAATGCATGCCAATGATGTTTTTTTATTTTTTAAAAATTATTTTTGATATCAGCACATCAAAATGATTTGAAAACACTAAAAACATATTAATTTAAAGTTAATAAAAAATTTTCAAATTTTTTGAAAAGCGCTTTTGAAACGCAGAAACAAATAGGTCCTTAGGGGATGGTGAGATTAACTCGTGACCGCTTGGTTATCAAGGCTCGAATACCATGTTAAATAATCATCTCAACCCAAAAGCTTAAGCTATTAGGTGAGGTCCCAAGATATGATTTATATTATTTTCTAACATTTACTAATTCAAAATAAAAATTATTTTCTTGGAAACACTCTTCTGTGGTTTTTTAGAAAACTAAAAAACACAAAAAAGTTGTTTTTCCAAATGCTCCTTTTGGGACTTGTTTGGTTTGCTGAATTTTGTGTCTATTCTTTTATTGTTTCTAATGTAAGCCAAATAAGATCTTCTAATTTTGGAACATGTTTCCTTAATTTTCCATAGAGAAATGTTGTTAGGATAAATGCAAAAAACTAGATATGGGAACCATAAAACTATTTTCTGAAAGTAAACGTGAAAACATGACCTTAGCTTCTGAAGTCTTTGTCCACATCTTTTAATTATTTAACATTCATATATAGCCTTATTGGTGATTCTTTTCAAAAATGGCTGTGATCTGGCTTTCGGTTGAAGCACTATGAACTATCAATTATGTCATACTGATATAAAACAAAAACAAAGTCTAAAAGCATTTTTTAAGGCAACGATTTGGTTCTAATTTCTCTTATTTTTCTTTTGAAATATTTTTTAGTTTTCTTGTTTTGAGAAAGAAAGAGTTTGAAGATAAAGAAATGCTGGTTACTGCCTTACTCTTTGCCTTTTGTTTGTTAGCCCTTTCTAAGTGATACTTTTAAATTGTTCAGCTAATTTAGTGCACTCCTCATCATATTGTAAGTGTTGACACCTTTGGTTTTTTAGCCAGCATAATTGTTAATAAACCTTGGCTGGGTGACATGTGTTACTCAATTCCTTTCTGTTACTGTATGTATATGAATAAATTATTTCTTTTTCATCATTGATCTTACTATCTGATTTACTTTCAGGGTTTGGTACAATCAAAACAGAAACCAACATCTGAAAGTTCAAATAATTCCTTGTTAGCTGAAGAAATGGCTGCCGTGCCAATGACAACAGAGAAGATAAGTGAATATTTGCCAAAAGATGATGAGGAAGCATGCCCTATCTGTCAAGAGAAGCTAAACAATCAAAAGATGGTTTTCCCATGCGGGCACGTCACTTGCTGTAAATGTGAGTTTTACCTGTTTTCCATTTCATGATTCTTCAACTTCCTAAAATCCATTCATGAAATAATTATGGTGTTAGAACAACAAACATTCAGTTTACCGACTTTAGAACTGGCTCTCTCGTGTGAATTTAATACAACAAACATTGATAAAAAGAAGCAAATGACCCAATAGGCATCCCAAACAGAACAAACCAAACAATCCTACATATGGAGTCTGGATCCAGCTAAAACTGGGCATCCGACCTTCTAAGCCAGTAATAGTAGGTGCAAAAGCCAATGCATGATAAGAAACCATCTTATAAAAGACTACCTTTTCTCCTAATTGTCGCACAACATATTGATAATCCTGCTTCCTATATCTGCATTTAGTCACTTAAAAGTTAGGAGAGACCATGGCAATTTTTCTACCTTGATTTGATGGGTCAACTGCATTCTCAGTTGATGAATACTTTGTCCTAGCATCCTTGATCCACCAGTTCCTCAGACTTCTCTCTTTCATGTGTGTGTGAGCGCGATGCACATGATTGCTTGCATGCATGTACTCAGACATGCATGCTTGCTTGTCTCTTAGATGTCCTCAACCATCTTAAGTACGTTGGAGTTGACTTTATTACCTGTTGATTCCTCTCATATGAAATATTTCACCCTGGTTAAGCGCCATTTAATTTTCATTTCATGCTTTTTTCTTGCAGGTTTCTTTGCAATGACTGAGCGAAACATGCATGATAATAGGTTCCAACGTAAATGGGTAATGTGCCCAACATGTCGGCAGCATACTGATTTTGGGAATATTGCGTATGCCGATGATAGACGGGACAAATCTTGTAGTTCTGCTATGCTGGATGCAATTCAAGGCTGCGAAAAAACTGAAGCTACTTTGGCTGTTCAAGGTTCATATGGAACAAAGGTTTACTACCTAATCTAATGCCTTGAGCAAATTCAAATTCAAATTTATAGTCTTGGAACATGCACATAGTGCACTTAAGACAGCATTTACTATTGCATTTCTATTCTCCTTTTCCCAGAGCATAAACCTTGTTCACTTCTTTTTTGGCACCATAAAGGTTGAAGCAGTCACTAGAAGAATCTTGTGGATAAAGTCTTCAGATCCTAAAGCAAAGGTTCTCGTATTTTCAAGTTGGAATGATGTCCTTGATGTGTTAGAGCATGCTTTCAATGCTAATGAAATCACCTATATCCGGATGAAAGGAGGAAGGTAGATAGATCTCTTGATCATCTTATTTATGTTTTTTTATAGTTCATCTGATCTTCATGGACCTTGATGGGCCAAAAGAAAAGGGCTATGCCATCCAGGAGAATTTTCATTTTGCTTTTCAGGTTTGCCAAAAGATTGTTGTTAAATTCCTCTTAATTTGGTAACTCAAACAAAATTATCACGAAACCACATCATCCAAGAAAAGTGGTTCCTTCTGTTTTCAGCATTCTTATGCAAGCAAAGTGCAAAAATTAGGTTGATGAATACTAATGATATCACGAACAAAATGAAAGGAGATTGGGGATGAAAAATAACTGCCTTGCATAATTTGTGCAAATATTGAAATGTTGTAATTTAACCTTGGGGAGGGAAGAGAGAGATCCAATTATAGTAGATCAACACTTGGAGTTCTGTAAAAATTGGTATTGTGGGAAGTTTAAAAGTTTGAATGTATGCATACCTCTTTGTTTCCCAGTGCCAAAAATACTGTTAGAAGTGTGTTTCAGGTATTTTAATGTTGATCAAGTTATTTGTAGACTTCAACTTATTTTTTATCATGTCTTTTGGTTGTGACTTCATAAATGCAGGAAATCACATGTTGCCATCAGTGAATTCAGAGCGCAGAATAGCAGTCTCAAAAGAACTGATAGACAACAACAAGAAACAAAATCTGTTCAAGTGTTGCTGCTCTTAATCCAGCATGGAGCCAATGGACTCAATCTCTTAGAAGCACAGCATGTTGTTCTTGTGGAGCCACTGCTCAATCCAGCAGCTGAGGCTCAAGCAGTCAGCCGGGTGCACCGAATTGGGCAGGAAAAGAGGACATTAGTCCATCGATTTATAGTATGCTCCTTTTCCTTTTTATTTTTTTTAATTTTGTGTGTTTTTTGTTAAACTAATTTTGGATGTTAAACACTCGCGTTTTTTCTCTTTTGAACATTGCATATAGCAGACATGCATTTGAGATACATAACCTCACCACACTGAAGATAGCATGGGGTATTTTGGGACTATTTGTTTGAGTTCCTTTTTAAAACAATTTACATTTCTATTTAGCTCTCCATTTATCCATGCAATTTCTATATGTAATTAGATGAGACTTATAATAATCCTTATCATGTCAACCATCCGATTGTTGCTCGAATGGAGCCTTTTATATTTGTTTCAGAATTTAAATGTACACTCCCTTCTTTAGTGATTATATTAGGATTTGATGCTATGAAAAGGAGCATGCAGGAACTCTTTAAGGACTAGCGTTTACAAAGACCTCTCGGCTTTCTAGTTTGCTTGTTCTCCGAAACTTTGAAAATTCATGTTATCTGTTATAATTTCTGCTTTATAGTCTCTATGTGTTCTAACAAAATTTCTCCCTTTTCTTCTATGATCTTATTAGGTTAAAGACACCGTGGAAGAGAGCATATATAAACTGAACAGAAGTAGAAGCACCAGTTCATTCATAAGTGGGAACACGAAGAATCAGGATCAGCCTTTGTTAACCCTTAAGGATGTTGAGTCGCTATTCGCAACAGTGCCGTCCACTGTGCCAGAAAGTGATGGAAAGCCAACTGAAAACCTAAGACATCTGCCCCCATCCGTGGCTGCTGCTCTAGCAGCTGAGAGGAGACTGAAGGAAAATACAGCAGGAATTTCCGTGTGATAATCATTCTTTTCTTTGAACACCAAACCTCAGAATGGAATTGCAGTTAAGCAATCTTCTGGCTATGTCATCACTTCCAAAAGGCAGCTGTTGTTTCATCTCCGAAGGGGAGAGCGTCTCCCCGGTCTGTCATCGATTGTCTAACCAGAGGTTGCATAGTCGTCTATGATTTTTATTTTTTTTATTGGTGTATATATGAAGAATGCCATTTTTTAGCCCTCTGTCAGTTACAGAGAGTAATTTAACGAGGAATTCGTTGTAGATTAGCTCATTTAGCCATTATGTATACTCGCTGCGTAGGTTAAACAAAGCTAAGAAAAGCTAGGTCCTCTTCTCCTTGGTCTCCAATGGCAGATATTAGACACTCATTCAATCTTTGCACCATCTTTCTTTGTCTACTTTTGTTCAAAGAACTGGCTCGTCAATATTTCTTCTTTTTCCGTTTTGTATAGAAACACATCGCAATAATCTTCATTAAAACTAGCTCTGTTTTGCAATCTCCCATTCCAATGTCTGTGCTGAACAGAGATTTCTTCTTTAAACAGAATTGTCAAAGTCTTGTGCCTTCAAGAAACCTCATTCTCATGCCATCTCTCATTCGAACAAGACCCACTCTACCAGAATTTCCAACTTGATGATTAGAATTATTGACCATACTTTGTTTGACTTGTTCCGTGGAATTATCTCAGTCTCTTCGTCAAAGTTGGCCCTCCATTATGGAAATTAATTTGGTGAGTCTCTCTCACATTTATCTTTTCAGTGGAAAAGATGGAAAGGGAGAAGAAATTATTGATGAACTGGAAATTACAAGATACACCCACAAGTGTGTCTCACGTCAATTACAATATCTTCCATTGAATACATTGAATTAGTGATCAAATTGCTAGATTAAAGTTTATTTCATAGAATTCTTTGCTTTTTATCACCCTTTATTTACTTTCATTGTCAATTGGTCATAAAGAAGCTATCTTATTCTCTTTCGAGATGGAAAGGGAGAAGAAATTATAGAGGATAAAATATTTTGTATAAAAAAATACAATTAAATTTTACAAGTATGTATCTAAGTAGTTCGTGTTTGAAAATAATAATAAATTTATTTATTTAGATTTTATGCACTATCACTAGCCTAATCTACCATAGCAAACCATGGAAATAATGTAATAATCAATGATTAAAAAAAAAAAACAATTCCAATCATGTTTTCCTACCTATATATAAATACCTCTCCATGGAAGAGCCTAATCTAGCACAATAGCAAACCATCTCCAATGTCTCTTGAAAAACACACCATGACGACATCCTTATAAAAAAATTAATTAAAAATTATTTTTAAAATTATTCAAGGATAGTTTAATTATTTTATATAAAAAATAGAATATATTTATATATATAAAAAAATTAGAATACTGGAGTGTAATTTAAATATTTTTTAAATTAATTAGTATATTTACAATTAATACGTATCTCGACTAATCTCACGAATTTTAAAATTAACAATTATATAAATCTTTAATGATTTCAAAATTTATAAATTATATTTTTAAAAATTAAATTTAAAATCCAACTAATTAAAACTATTGTATTACAGACCATACTTGTTTGACTTGTTCCGTGGTTGTTACTGTTACTGATCCATAGTCTTCTCAGTCTCTTCGTCAAAGTTGGTCCTCCATTATGGAAATTTGGTGAGTCTCTCGCATACACTTTTCCATTGTCTTTTCAGTGGAAAATATGGAAACGGAGAACAAATTATTGAATATATTGAATCCCACTTCAACATTCTCTTTATAAATCCCACAAGTGTCTCACATCAATTACAATATCTTCCATTGAATATATTGAATTAGTGATCAAATTGCTAGGAAAAGAAACCTCATTCTCATGCCATCTCTCATTCGTGAAATGTCCATATCATATGTAGACCACGATAGCAGCAAGACCCACTCTACCAACCATTGAATTTCCAACTCGATGTTGAATTTTGTAATGAAATGAATTTCCAGTAGAAAATTCAAACCCAAAGAACACGATAACAGTATATCCATTAATACTAAATTTGGAGTAAAGAAAGTAAATACAGAGCGGGCCCATGTGCTCCAATTTGCCTGACTTTTTTGGACGGAATGTAGATTCAACAAATGAAAAATATAGAGGTTATTAATTTGAATTTCATAAATTTCATGTAATATGGAGACCACTTGTATAGATATTGCCAATAACTTTCTCGTAGAGCAATTTGCACGTAGTGTTTTTGTGGACATGAGCTCATGGAAGCCTGTGCCTCATCCACCCGTGCAGATCTTGAGGAGCCACCGGGTCCAGAATCCTCTGCTATAATATTTGTTTTTGCAAAAATTTTATTTTTTTGTTTATTTTAAATTAATATTAATACGTTAATATCAAAACTAATTTTTAAAACTAAAAAAATATTATTTTAATATATTTTTAAATAAAAATCTTCAACTATATACTTCAAAATAAATCCTAAACCGTGATATCATGATTTTGATTAATTTATTAGGTCCGATAATAATATAACAAAGTTATGTTAATATAACAAAGCAAACCAATAACACATAAATATAGTTAAAGTTATCTTATTCCTTTAGAGTGCTATAAATTAAAAAATTAGATAAAAAAATTAAAAGGGACGAAAATGTGTTCACATCGAGGTAAAGTATCATAACAAATATATGTGATAAAAAATTAATTAGTATTTTTTTTAGAATATTTTAAGAATAATTTAATTTTTTTATATAAAAAATATTAAAAAACATTAATTAGTATTTAGGTTTAGGATACTTGAAGAGTAGTTTAAATATTTTTTTATAACAAATAAAAAAATTATAAAAATTATTAATTAGAATTTATGTTTAGAAAACTTCAAGGATAATTTAATTTGTTTATATAAAAAATAGAAAAATATTATAAAAAAAATATTTAGGATATTTCGAATGTAGTTTAAATGTTTATTTTATATATAAAAAAACATTAATTAACATTTCTGTTTAGAATACTTTAATGATAGTTAAAATATTTTTTTATAACAAATAAAAAAAAAGTATAAAAAAATTAATTAGAATTTATGTTTAGAATTATTCAATGATAGTTTAAACTTTTTTATAAAAAATAGAAAACATTTATAAAAAACAATATTTAGAATACTTCAAGTGTAATTTAAATATTTTTTTATAAAAAATAAAAAATATAATTAGTATTTTTATTTAACATACTGTATGATAAAATAATTTAAATGTTTTTTTATAAAAATAAAATTATAATCTGTTCCGTGGATTGAAAGGAACTTCAGAAAAATGGATTGATAGGAACTTCATTTTTCTGTTCCCGCGGTTGTTACGGGTACTGATCCCGTTGTAGTCTTCTCAATTTCTTTTCAGTGGAAAATATGGAAATTATTGGTGAACTGGAGATTACATGTGTCCCACGTCAATTACAATATCTTCATTCAATTAGTGATCAAATTGCTAGACAAAAAACTAGTTTTTATTTATTTATTGGAAATGACCTTTCATTATAGAGGATAAAATATTTTATATAAAAAAAAACAATTAAATTTACAGAGTATGTATCTAAGTAGTTAATTTCAACTTAATTAGAGAAGAGATGTAATAATCAATGATATTAAAAACAATTCCAATATATCATGTTTTCCTACCTATAAATAATACCTCTCCATGGAAGAGCCTAATCTACCATAGCAAACCATATCCTATGTCTCTTGAAAAACACACCATGACGACGTCCTTACTAAACAAACCATTCTTCTCCTTCTTTCTCCACATCCTGTTTTGCTCCTTCACATATTCAACTCTTCTTCTTCTTTGCTTAGCTGAACACACTTCCTCCCCTTCACCATTTCGTAATAATAATACAGAAGCTGAGTCCTCCAATGGAAAGCTAGTCTTGACAACCAAAGCCAATCTCTCCTTTCCTCGGGTCGGCATCAGCCCTTGCATTAACTGGATTGGCATCACCTGTGACAATTCTGGAAGCGTCACCGATTGACACTTGAAAGTTTTGGTTGAGAGGTACGCTTTATGGTTTAAACTTCTCATCCTTCCCAATCTTTTCTTGACCTTGCGAACAATTCTCTTTCTGGAACATCCACAGAAATTGGAAAATTAAAAAATTACTACCTTGGTCTTTCTATCAACCAACTTTTTGGTCCCATCCCTTCTTCTATTGGAAACTTGACAAGCCTATCCATTCTCTATCTTTGGGGTAACAAACTCTCTGGTTCCATTCCTCAGGAAATTGAATTGCTAGAGTCTCTCAATGAACTTGACTTGTCAAGTAATGTTTTAACCGGTAAAATCCCTTATTCCATTGGAAAATTAAGAAATTTATCTATACTTGGTCTTCCGTTGAACCAACTCTCTGGTTCCATTCCTTCTTTTATTGGGAACTTGACCATGCTCACTGAAGTAACACTACAACAAAATAATCTCACTGGTTTGATCCCCTTCTCTGTTGGAAACTTGACAAGCCTATCCATACTCTATCTTTGGGGTAACAAACTCTCTGGTTCCATTCCTCAGGAAATTGGATTGCTAGAGTCTCTCAATGAACTTGACTTGTCAAGTAATGTTTTAACCAGTAAAATCCCTTATTCTATTGGAAAATTAAGAAATTTATCTATACTTAGTCTTCCGATGAACCAACTCTCTGGTCCCATCCCTTCTTCTATTGGAAAATTAAAAAATTTATTTCTCCTTAGTCTTTTTGAGAACAAACTCTCTGGTCCCATCCCTTCTTCTATTGGTAACATGACAATGCTCAATACATTTTATCTAAATCAAAATAATTTATCTGGATGTGTTCCTTCAGAAATAGGACAACTTAAATCCCTTGTGGACTTGGCATTATTTGAGAACAAATTCCACGGTCCATTGCCCTCAGAGATGAACAATCTCACCCATTTGAAGTATTTGTCTTTGACTATGAACGAATTCACGGGTCATTTGCCACTAGATTTATGCCTTGGAGGAGTAATGAAAATCTTTACTGCTTCCTACAACTACTTCTCAGGTTCAATCCCGAAAAGTTTGAAAAACTGTACTGGTTTATACCGAGTAAGACTTGATTGGAATCAATTAACAGGAAATATTTCTGAGGTTTTTGGTGTCTATCCACATCTGGATTATATTGATTTGAGTTACAATAATTTTTATGACGAGCTTTCTTTAAAATGGGGAGATTGTCGTAACATGACAAGCCTTAAAATCTCAAACAATAATGTTTCTGGTGAGATACCACCAGAGCTTGGGAAGGCTACTCAATTGCACTTGATAGATCTGTCATCAAATAAGTTAAAAGGAGTCATCCCAAAAGATTTAGGGGGTTTGAAGTTGTTGTACAAGCTTCTCCTTAACAACAACCATCTTTCAGGTGCCATTCCCTTAGATATTAAGATGCTTTCCAATCTTCAATTCCTTAATTTAGCATCTAATAATCTAAGTGGATTGATTCCAAAACAACTTGGGGAATGCTCGAATTTATTGTTGCTGAACCTCAGCAGTAATAAATTTAGAGAAAGCATTCCAGGTGAGATAGGCTTTCTACTTTCTCTTCGAGATCTTGATCTTAGCTTCAATTTCCTGACTCTAGAGATCCCACGGCAACTTGGGCAACTGCAAAGGTTGGAAACTCTGAATGTCTCTCACAACATGCTTTCTGGAAGAATTCCGAGCACTTTCGAAGACATGTTAAGCTTAACAACTGTGGATATATCATCCAATAAGCTACAAGGCCCCATTCCCGATATCAAAGCCTTCCACAACGCTTCATTTGAGGCATTAAGGGATAATATGGGTATATGTGGCAACGCTAGTGGTCTAAAGCCGTGCAATCTTCCAAAAAGCAGCAAAACTGTTAAGAGAAAGAGCAACAAGCTTGTGATTTTGATTGTACTCCCTCTTTTCGGAAGCTTGATTTTAGTGTTTGTTGTGATTGGAGCTTTATTCATTCTCTGCAAAAAAGCTAGGAAGAGAAACGCTGAGCCAGAAAATGAACAAGATCGAAACATATTCACGATATTGGGCCATGATGGGAAGAAGTTGTATGAGAATATCGTTGAAGCTACAGAGGAATTCAACTCCAACTACTGCATTGGCGAAGGAGGATATGGAACTGTTTATAAAGCAGCGATGCCAACAAACAGACAGAAGCTGTGAAGAAACTTCACCGGTCACAAACAGAAAAGTTGTCCGATTTTAAAGCTTTTGAAAGGGAAGTTTGCGTGTTGGCAAATATTCGACATCGAAATATTGTGAAAATGTATGGATTTTGCTCACATGCAAAGCATTCTTTTTTGGTTTACGAGTTCATTGAAAGAGGAAGCTTGAGAAATATTATAAGCAGTGAGGAACAAGCAATTGAGTTCGATTGGACGAAAAGGCTAAACGTTGTGAAAGGGGTGGGTGGAGCTTTATCCTATCTACACCATTCTTGCTCTCCTCCGATCATTCATCGAGACATTACCAGCAATAATATCCTTCTGGACTTGGAATATGAAGCACACGTCTCCGACTTTGGCACAGCTAGACTGTTGATGCCTGACTCATCCAATTGGACCTCATTTGCAGGTACTTTTGGATATACTGCTCCAGGTGCGTAGCTTTATTTCAACATTAAGTTACTAATGTGTAGTAGTGAAGATAATATATAGTGTTTTTTTAGCTTTTATTATAAAGTCTTTTCTTTCAACTATTTGATAAAAAAACCATGTATAATCAATTTTTTTTTTTGGCAGAGCTAGCTTACACAATGAAAGTGACTGAAAAATGCGATGTCTATAGCTTCGGAGTGGTAACAATGGAGGTGATGACAGGAAGGCACCCAGGCGATCTCATTTCAGCACTCTTATCACCAGGATCTTCGTCGTCGTCATCGATGCCACCGATTGCTCAACATGCACTATTGAAGGATGTGTTAGACCAACGCATCTCGCTTCCTAAAAAAGAAGCAGCAGAGGGCGTTGTCCACATGATGAAAATTGCGCTTGCATGCTTGCATCCCAATCCCCAATCTCGGCCTACAATGGAAAAAATTTCTTTCGAGCTTACAACTAAGTGGCCTCCATTGCCAAAGGCATTTTGCACAATAAGTTTGGGAGATCTCTTCTCATAGTGTATAGCTATCTACTTCTATTCGAGTATCAACTGGAACAATAATTTTCTGTAATATGAATTTTATTATCGAACTTTTTTTCTTTCGAATTATGTTTTATGCATTAGAATTTGTTTTTCTTTTCATGAAGGGTTTGAGAATATTATTTTGATTTTAAATTGAAGACGTAGACTATCGATAAAGGCTACCATTCAACCATGATGAGTAGGATTGAACATTCAATAATACCATTCAATGTATTGTTTTTAAAACATACATTGAATAAAAGTAGAAAAATAAATAAAATAATATTAAATCAAACCAAATATAAAATAAATAAATTAAATTAATATAAAAATACATTCAAATACATTAAATCTAAAATAGAGGCGGCACTGGAGGAGTAGGACTAGGCTAGTCGTCACCGGGATCCAAGAAAAAAATAATCAGAATTTCTGTTTAGGATGTTTCAAGAATAGTTTAAATGTTTTTTATAAAAACTATTTATAACAAAATAATTAGAATTTTTATTTAAGATACTAGAGGTTAATTAAAAAAAATTATAAATTGTTTTTATCTAAAGAAGGCAGCAACCAATGAATTTCCAACTTGATGTTGAATTTTCTAATGAAATGAATTTCCATCATTTCATTAAAATTCAAACCCAAAGAACAATTTATTGGTTGGTGAAACTTTCATTGTGGAATCTTGCAGATAATTGTCGTCACCCAATACAAGGAGACAGACTATCGATGAAGGCTACAATTCAACCATGATGAGCAGGATTGAAGCTTCAATAATACCATTCAATGTATTTTTAAAAACAAATACATTGAATAAAAGTACAAAAATAAATAAAATAATATAAAATCAAATCAAATATAAATTAAATTAATTAAATTAATATAAAAAATACATCAAATACATTAAATCTAAAATAGAGACGGCACTGGAGGAGTAGGATGAGGCTAGTCGTTGCCGTGATCTAAAAAAAATAATCAGAATTTCTGTTTAAGATATTTTAAGAATAGTTTAAATGTTTTTTTTATATAAAAAAATAATTAGAATTTTTGTTTAAAATCCTTCAAGGATAGTTTAAATTGTTTTTATAAAAAATAAAAAAAAACATTTATAAAAAACTTATTTAGGATAGTTCAAGTCTAGTTTAAATATTTTTTTAAAAAAATAAAAAACATTATAAAAAAATAATTAGAATTTCTGTTTAGGATACTTGAATGGTAGTTTAATTTTTTTTTTAATAAAAAGTAGAAAAAAATTATAAAAAAAATTATTTATGATATTTCAATGATAGTTTTAATATTTTTTAATAGAAAACATTTATAAGAAAAAATTAATAAGCATTTTTGTTTAAAACACTTGAAGGGCAGTTTAAATATTTTTTAAAAAAATAAAAGAAAATAATTAGAATTTGTTTTAATATACTTCAAGGGTAGTTTAAATGTTTTTTTTTTATATAAAAACTAAAAAATATTTATAAAAATAATAATTAGCATTTCAGTTTAAGATACTTTAACGGTAGTTTCAATGTATTTTTTGATAATAAATAAAACTAATTATAAAAAAATAATAATTAGGATTTCTATTTAGGATACTTAAAGGATAATTTAAATAGTTTTTATAAAAATAAAAATATTTATAAAAAACATTAATTAACATTTTTGTTAAAAGTTTTTCCTATAAAAAATAAAAACAATTATAAAAAAATTAATTAGCATTTCAGTTTAGGATACTTCAAGGGTAGTTTAAATATTGTTTTTATAACAAATAAAAACATTTATAAAAAACATTAATTAGGATTTTTGTTTAGATTTATTCAAGGATAGTTGAAATTATTTTATAAAAAATAGAAAATATTTATAAAAACCATTATTTAGGATATTTCAATTCTACTTTAATTTTTTTTTTAGAAAATATATATAAAAAACTAATTATTATTTCTGTTTATGATACTTGAAGGGTGGTTTAAATTTTTTATTAATAAAAAATAATATATATATATATATATATATATATAATTAATTAACATTTCCATTTAATATATTTCAAGGGTAGTTTAAATGCGTAAAACAATTAATGAAAATTTTTATTTAAAATACTGGAAGGATAGTTTAAATATTTTTTTCATAAAAATAAAAAACAATTATAAAAAAATAGTCTTGTATTTCCACCAGACCCAGGTCGTTTAAGTCTAGGAATATTGTCAAATTTTAAAAACTTAAAATATTTTTTTTAAAAAATTAATATTAACCTGTTGTAGAACGAATAAACTATTCCAGTAACAACTCAAGGACACACGCAATGCAAATTCTTTTAGAGAAGATGTGATAGGCCACTTCGAAGAGCTGCACCCTCTCCCCTCCCCTTGCTCGAATAAGTAACTGCTCTACATGGTACCACACATTCCCATTAGATACTTTTTTGGGGCTAAATCTGACGACCACCTCCTATGTATTTCTTAGGACTTCTAGGAGAGAGGCATGAGGAGAAGGAAAAATCAAAAGAATCTCTCTACATGGTTTGCAAACGTACTGTCAATGGTTGTGACTTTACAGAAGATCCTTATGAGAATGTCATATGGGAGTTGCTGATATGTGACAATGACAATGCAAGCGATCATTTTTCAACATGAAGGGGTGTAGTGACTTTTTGGCACTCTTGAGCTTGTGACACGATTTTTCCTTGCTATTAGCTATATGTTAATGACATTTCAACCTTCAACCAAGCGCCACATTAATTACTCCCAGGGTCCCATGAGAAAATAGAACTTGAACATCTATTAGCTACAGATTTACTGAGACATGTAAATCCAGTGCTGGTCATGAGCTGTAGTTATGAGATTTTTTAAATTTTAAACAAAAGATTTAACTCTGTCCCTATGGTGGTCTAACCTCTGTGTGTGTTTTTGCTTTCAAGTACATAAGTGCACATTTAAGTCAGATTAGTAGACACACTTAACTTATTTATGTCTGGATTCACAAACTTGTGTATTAACATCTGATTCAATATTGGAATCTAAATTGATAGCTATGGGCTGCGAGTTCTGTATTTTATAAACAGTTCACTTCTTTTAGGTGAAGACTCAAGAATCTGTTACCTACTGCATATGGAGTGAATATTTGATGCGGAAATTTTCATTTTCATTTAGAAATTTATTGAATTGTGGTCTTGTACATTTTTTTTCCTGATGCAGCAAGATTGTAGGACTGACTAGGTAATTGTTATCCTTTTTAGGCATACACGTCCAGGTTCCTTAAAACCTTATGTGCATGAAGGCGTACGAGATACATCTCTTCCAAATACATTTGTAGTAGATATTGGTCAACTTGTCAACGCTGACATTGTATTGACAACATATGATGTGCTTAAAGAGGACCTCTCGCATGACTCTGATAGGCATGAAGGCGATAGGCACATCCTGAGATTCCAGAAGAGGTTCTTACAAACTCTGTAGTTGTTGTTTTTTGATAAAGTGACCTTTATTTTTTCTCAATATTTGCTGCTTGTGTTTTAGAATGGGGTGAATTTGCACAAATGTTTTATAGCTTATATTATATCTTTCTACAAAATTTTTATCTGTAGCTTGCAGTTGTGGTTGAAGTTTAGTTGTTAAACATGTCTTACAAACGGTATTTTGCATCGACGTCTGCTATGGTATTGCTAGATTGAATTCGTTTTTTTAATAGTCTATTGAAGTTTTAAAGATTTGAACTTTCTTCAATGCTTCATTTCAGGTATGTTAGTCAACTGCCTGTTTACTTTGATGTTTGACTATTTAGTACGTTGAAGAAGGGGGAGAGGGGATTCACTGTGATCACATTTTTATATTTGTTTGACAGGAATATGAGGCAAGGTTATTTCGTCTTAACAAATTACATGGAGGCATTATTACATCTGCTGAAGAGGCAGTGAATCTGCAAAAAAGGAACTCAGAGAGAAATCGTTACTACTGGAATTTAGACCGCCAAAAGAAAAATTTACTGGCATCTAGTGATTTTAATGAAGAATCGAAGAAAAGAAAGATTGAGAAACAGTGATGGTAAGTTTCCTTTATAATCCTTGGGGCACAGCACATGCAGGGAGGGGCAGTAGCTTAAGAATTATTAAACTTACTGGATACCGAGTGAAACTCTTGTTGAAAGCTAAGCTGATTACTTGTGATTGAAGTCTTAGAAGAAGATTACGCAGACTATAGCAAGAAGGATGAAGAAATGGAAGAAATTCTGTTAAATCGGTTAAGAAGGCAGTTAAAACCGTTATGGCAATTATAGTCGTTTTTTCTGTTACAAAACTGTTACATACATATTAACTTGTAAAATCACTAATCAACTTGTGACTTTGACAACAATGAGTCAGATGTGCCCAAATGACTTCGAAAGGTTTCAACTTCACAAACCAATCTCATAAACAAAGAAACCAATGAATTCCTTTTTAGAGCAATGAAAAGGCTTCTTGAAAAACCTTCTTTTTATAAAAAAATGAAGTCTGTGTGAGCATTAGGTTCTGATGGCAAGCAAGTTGAACCATGAGGTACACGACTGTGTGAGCTCGAGATCAAGACTCAGATTCTGTAACTGTAAATGATGCATCCCCAGCACAATTCTGGGCTTCTAGTAACTTTGCCTTGCCTTCTTCGTGTTCTCTTTCACATTGACTAATCCCCATTATAATATCAAGCATTGTACCTGTTGTACCAAAGAACACAAGGGGTCCAAATGATTTTCGTTTTATCATCGCAAGCAAAGCTCCGGCAACTGAGAAAACCCTGTACCTAGTGCGCTGCAGATATAGATCATTCAGTAGTTATCATCATAGTTTTGTTCGGAACAACAGGTCAATGAATAAAGAAGGAGAAGATAATTTACGCGCACATATTATTTGCATAAATATTTTTCAAGTGTAAGTGTTGTTTGAGGGACATGGCCTTCTAGAATGAAACTTGGTGTTCTCAATCGAAGTCAAAGACCAAAACCAAATCAGAAACAAGACACAAATCTGTTCATGAGTACAATACTAGATATGGTTAGGATAGCAGTGTGACAATATTCGTCGGTAATTCGGTCGGTAATTACCGACGGAATACGTCCGTCGGTAATTACCGACCGAATTACCGACAGAAAATTCAGAATTAATGAAAAAAGGGCGGGTAGATGGCGCCAAGGTTTTGGCGGGTGATTTTGCCGACGGAATCACCGACGAAATTAAAACCTGGGGCCCGTACGCGTGATGGGACCTGTTTACCGTCAACAATACCGACGGAATCACCGACGTATTTGAAATGCCAGATCCATACCGGTGACGTGACCGGTGCACCGTTAAAAATACCGACGGAATCACCGAGGGATTTGAATAGCAAGTCCGTGCGGTGACGTGTCGGATTTGAATAAAACCGTCGGTAATTCCGTCGGCAAAAGTGAATATATGCCCACTCTGCCGACACTCTCCTCCCCCATTTCTCCTTCTTCTTCCTAATCCTAACCCTCCCCATCTGCAAATAACCAGCCCCCCCTCGCCCCAAAACAAAAATCATCCTCATCTCAGCACAACAAGTTGTATTTCTTGAAGTTTTGTGGTCACACATCCGTGTTCTGATTTACCGGGATTTTATCATTTTTTGTAAGTAATTCTATCTTTTAAAATTTTAACATTTAAATGTCAATTTTATTGTTTTTTTAGTATATGTATTTTTTTTGTAGATGTACATGTTTTATTGTTATTTCTCAAACAAACTTGTAGTATATGAATGTATAATTTTATACTTGTTATGGTTTGTTTTAGATTTTGTAAGATTGTATTTGTTTGAAATTGTTAAAACTTAATTTGTAGAATTACCGAATTACATGTTATGTTTTGAAATAATTAAGAGCTTGCTTAATGGGTCCTTTTTATAGAGGTTCGATAGAAGTCATGGATGATCGTTCATGGATGTATCTAGATTCACCCCAAGGATTGCGGAGGATGGATTATTGTAACGGGGTTCAGGGTTTTATTAATTTCGCAACATCTATTCCCAGAAATTTTACTGGAGGCGGTATTAGGTGTCCATGCAGGAAGTGTCAAAATAAAAAGTATCTGCATCCAGATGTTGTAATGATGCATCTTCTACACAAAGGGTTTGTGGAGGATTACGAGTGTTGGTATGCACATGGAGAGGTATTTGTTAGTAATAGGAGAATGGGAGAAACGGTGGTTGGGTCAACTTCTAGTGCTAGCAACGTGCATGAAGCGGCAAATGACAACACTAATCCTTACAGAAACATGGTTATGGATGCAATGAGAATGAATCAAGATAATGTCAATCAATGTCCAATCGTAGAAGAAGAACCTAATGCAGAGGCAGCTAGGTTTTTTGATTTGTTGAAAGATTCTGACGAACCATTATGGGATGGCTGCACAAACCACAGTAAATTATCGGCCGTGGCACAGGTGTTCACCATCAAGTCAGATCACGGGTTGAGTGAGGCCGGGTATGACAAAATTATTGATTGGGCAAGAAGCATTTTACCTGAAGGGAACAGGCTCAAAGAGAACTTCTATGCTGCGAAGTCCATGATGAAACCCCTCGGTTTAGGATACCAGAAAATTGACATGTGCCCTAACTTCTGCATGTTATACTACCTTGAAAATGCTAGATGACCGAGTGCATGACATGCGGGCATTCCCGTTACAAACCCAGAACTGGCAGGGGAAGACTCTAGTGGCATATAAAAAACTTAGATATTTCCCGATCACACCTAGACTGCAGAGGTTATTTATGTCACCAAGGACTGCTGAGCACATGACATGGCACCAAACACACGATGTCGTTGATGGTGTGATGGTGCATCCTTCTGACGGCGAAGCGTGGAAACGCTTTAACAGTGTTCATCCTGACTTTTCTGCTGAATCAAGGAATGTTCGACTTGGGTTGTGTACAGACGGGTTCAACCCATTTGGGTCATTTGCTGCTCCCTATTCTTGTTGGCCGGTCATTCTCACAGTTTATAACTTGCCACCGGGAATGTGTATGAGGCCGGAGTTCATGTTTCTATCTACTGTCATACCCGGTCCAAGCAGCCCGGGGCGGAATATAGATGTTTGTCTTCGACCGTTGATAGATGAGCTGGCGCAGTTGTGGTCCTCCGGATCTCTGACTTATGATATATCGAGGAAACAAAATTTCCTTATGAGGGCGGCTTTGATGTGGACTATCAGTGATTTTCCAGCTTATGGAATGCTTTCTGGTTGGAGCACGCATGGGAAACTCGCATGTCCATACTGCATGGAAAACAACAAGGCATTCACGCTAGCAAACGGAGGTAAAGCTTCTTTTTTTGACTGTCACCGTCGCTTCTTGCCACTTAATCACAGGTTCAGAAAGAACAGAAAAGATTTCTTTGTTGGTAGAGTTGAAAAAGATGTTGCATCCCCGCGTCTTTCTGGTGAAGAATTGCATCATGTTGTATCAGAGTACGGTGACATTGTGTTTGGCCTTCAATCAGGTAAGCAAAAGTTTCCTGGTTTTGGTTTGACCCATAATTGGGTAAAGCGAAGTATCTTTTGGGAGCTTCCGTATTGGAAGACTAATCTTCTCCGCCATAACCTTGACGTCATGCACATCGAAAAGAACGTGTTTGAGAATATTTTCAACACCGTCATGGATGTGAAGGGGAAGACAAAGGACAACATGAAGGCTAGATTGGATATAGCTTTATACTGTAACCGTAAAAATATGGAGTTGGTTTATGACGAGTCACGGGTTGCAAAACCAAGGGCAAGCTTCGTGTTAGAGAAAAACGCACAACTGCTAGTCTACAAATGGCTTAAGAGTCTGCGTTTCCCGGATGGACATGCATCGAACATATCAAGGCTTGTTAACATAGAGGACTGCAGATTGTATGGAATGAAGAGCATGACTGCCACGTGTTTATGCAAACACTCATCCCATTAGCTTTTCGTGATTTGTTGCCAAAGGGAATATGGGATGCACTAACGGAGATCAGTCATTTCTTCAGAGATATATGCTCCAGCAAGATGAATGTTGAGCACATTGAGATGCTTCAAACGAATATCATCGAGACACTATGCAAACTTGAGATGATATTCCCTCCTTCATTTTTTGACTCAATGGAGCATCTCCCTATACATCTACCGTTCGAGGCAAAAGCTGGAGGACCGGTCCAGTATAGATGGATGTACCCATTCGAACGGTGAGATATTACAGTTGCAATGGAATTCATATCTTAAAGTATTTTCTATGTTTTTCTTATTTGAAAATACTTGAATTGTACTTCAATGCAGGTACTTGTTTAATCTAAAAAAAAAGGTTAAGAACAAGGCGCATGTTGAGGCTTCGATATCTGAGGCCTATATTGTTGAAGAGATATCAACATTTATCTCGTACTATTTCGAACCTCATCTGAGAACAAGAATCAATCGCGTTCCACGGCATGACGATGGCGGTGAAGTGCCTTCCAGTGGGAACTTGTCAATATTCTCCAATACTGGACGACCCACACCTAAAAATGCCGTAAGAGGAAGATATTTGTCGGAAATAGAATTCAAACAAGCACACAACTATGTTCTATTTAACTGTGATGAGCTGAGACCATTTATTCAGTAAGTCTATATATGTGTAATACTAATTAAACTTTGTCAGTAATATACTGTTAATTATATATTGTAATATCATACACTCATTATCACTTGCAGGCAACATCGACAATATTTGCTCTCCAATAACTCGCAGCTGACCGAATCCCAGATCTTTCAATTACAAGATGAACAATTTGCCACATGGTTCAGAACACATGTAAGCACTATCACAAACTCATTCTAACGTATGCATGTCATTACGAGATTCTCGTTCATTTACCGTGTATTGATGTACATTTAATTACATATATTTACAAGGTTTATCAAATGGGAAGGAGTGCGCCCAAGTCATTGTCTTCACTAAGCCTCGGCCCTGAAAGAAAAGTTAAGTGCTACAACGGGTATTTTGTCAATGGATATGTTTTCCATACTGAAGAATACGGGCAAGGAAGAAAGACATACAACTGCGGTGTTTGTGTTAAGGGATCCACAAGTAGCCAGTTAGAAGTTGACTACTATGGTAGATTAGAAGAGGTCGTCGAACTGCAATATCATAGCGAGCAGAATAAAGTGTTTTTATTCAAATGCTATTGGTATGACACGACGGACAGAGGAATCAGAGTTGATCCGCACCATGGTCTGGTCGAAATCAACTCAAAAGCTAGACTCCGCAACATAAACGATGTCTTTGTTTTCGCAAAGCAATGTCAACAAGTTTATTACACATACACCCCTTCATTTAGAAAGGATCGTTCAAGAGTTGATTGGTTGTCCGTTTTAAAAACAAAACCACGGGGTCGTGTCGAGGTTGTTCAGGATGAGAACGAAGACACAAGTGTGCGAGATGAAGTCTTTCAAGTTCGTGAGTTGGTTGAACCATATCGAGTTGCTCCTTCGATTGAATTGGAAGAAAATTCAAATTTTCGAGTTCTCGATGATAGTTTTGTTGATATTGACGGAGAGGAGTTGAATGTTGTTCTCAGCTCTAGCGAACAACCAAATGTCGATGAAGAAGATGATATCCATATTGAAGATTGCGATGAAGATGATGACAATTCAATTGATGAGGAAGAAGAAGAAAATTCCGACTAATTATGACAATGAAGCCCTATGTAAAAACATTTGTCTCATGTAATTTAGATTACGGATGATGTATTTTGTAAAACAAAATATTTACTGTTTAAGCAATGTGGTTATTGTTTTATGTGATGGACAGTTTATTAGTTAAGTTTTTGCAGGAAGGTAAACAGGCAATACAAAGACATATTTTGTAGGGAAGGTGCTCGTCGATAATGGCTTGTCTCTTAATGTGTTGCCAAAGCATATTCTGAAAGAAATGTCGATCGATGCATCTCATATGAAGCCAAGTACCATGATGGCCAGAGCATATGACTGCTCACCTCGACCAATAATGGGGACTTTAGAAGTGGAGCTATATGTGGGGCCGCAAATGTTCTTAATAACATTTCAAGTTATGGATATCCACCCTTCCTATAGTATGTTGTTAGGGAGACCTTGGATCCATGCGGCTGGGGCGGTAACTTCATCATTACACCAATGCTTGAAGTATATCATGAACGGGATGTTGGTGACTGTCAAAGTTGAGGAAACAATATCCATGATAAAGAATGTGGCCATACCTTTCATTGAAGTGGAAGATTGTAAGGATGATAATATCCATGCTTTTGAGATTGTAAACACTGACTGGGTACCTGAAAATACAGTACTAAAAAAGCCAAAGATCTCAGAAGCAGCAAGGATGCAGCTCAATGCTTTTTGGAACGTGGGATCCCCTTTCTGTATAATCTTATCACTAAGGTACCAAAAGGGGCTAACCCGACAAAGATGAAATGTGCTGATCAATGATTTGGGCTGGGGTATAAACCTACAAAAGAGGATCATCGATGGGCTGCTAGTCAGAGAAGGGAAAGAAGAGTGGCTAGGATTGAAGGGAGAGAGCCTGAAGAAGAGAAGCTTGAAATCCCTCCCCTTAGAGTGACATTCCCAAAAGTTGCATATGTAATGCAACCCGATAAAGGAGCAGAAAGCCTTGGTCAACAACTATCAAATATGAGCATAAACACCTTGGAGGAGGATGAAGTGAAGGAGGTGACATGAAGACGGTAGCAGGAAGGAAGGATGAAGCACTGCCACAACTGACTATCTACACCCTAGAAGAAGTCTCTGCTAAGACCTTCATCCGAAAGCTAGCCGATGGCGAGAAGTTTCAAAACTGGGTGACTCAAGAAGCCCTAGTGGTGTTTAAAATGTAAGCCAACTTGGTCTGCTTTAACATGCTTTTGTTTGCTTTATTCTCCCTAGTTGACAATCAAGGCTCATGATGTCAATTAGATTTTGTCGTTGTCTTTGAGCCCACCTTTTGTGTGAAATAATGAGATCATGCGTTTTCCAAATTTGTCCCTTTATCTGTGCATTTACACCAACACTTTCCGCTTTCAGGAACCCTGAAAGCGGATCTTCCACAACATCACATACACTTAGCATCGAGAATGAATGACCAAACTTTAACGAACATGTTATCACCATGGAAGAAGAAGAATGGGATGAAAGCAATGTTAAGGAATTTACAAAGTTAGTAGAGCAATATGAACAAACCTGGGAACCAGTTGCGGAAGAACTAGAAACCATAAACGTGGGTAATGATCAGATTAAAAGAGAATTGAAAATAGGGACCTTAATCGCTCCTGAGGAAAGAGTAAAAATAATGGCCCTCTTACAAGAATATGTAGATGTTTTCGCTTGGTCCTCCAAGGATATGCCTGGTTTGGATAGAAATATCGTCGTGCATAAGATACCGCTAGAGATAGGTTGCAAGCCAGTCAAGCAGAAGTTGAGGAGAGCTCACCCGGATGTTTGGATCAAAGTTAAGACAGAACTTGAAAAACAATGGAATGCAGGCTTTCTAGAAGTAGTCAAGTATCCACAATGGGTATCCAACATTGTTGTTGTACCAAAAAAAGAGGGAAAGATTAGAGTTTGTGTGGACTTCCGAAATTTGAATAAAGCTAGCCCTAAGGATGATTTTCCGCTGCCACATATAGATGTTTTGGTGGACAATGCTGCACGTAGTTCCACATATTCCTTTATGGATGGTTTCTCGGGATACAACCAGATAAAGATGGCTCTAGAAGATAAGGCAAAAACGACTTTTGTTACACCGTGGGGAACTTATTGCTACAAGGTTATGCCATTTGGTCTGAAGAATGCAGGAGCCACTTATCAGAGAGCCATGGTGACTTTATTCCATGATATGATGCACAAGGAAATTGAGGTGTATGTAGATGATATGATTGCCAAGTCCAAGAGGGAGACGACCATGTAAAGGTTTTGAGAAAGTTATTTGAGCGTTTGAGGAAATATGAACTGAAGCTCAACCCTGCCAAATGTTCGTTTGGAGTTAAGTCTGGAAAGTTGCTCGGATTCGTGGTAAGTGATAAAGGTATAGAGGTAGATCCTGATAAGGTGAAAGCCATCCAATCCATGCCATCCCCAAAGACGGAGAAGGAGGTGAGGGGATTCTTGGGAAGATTGAACTATATTGCCAGATTTATAGCTCAGCTAACCACAACGTGTGAACCTGTCTTCCGGCTACTGAGGAAAAAGAATCCTGGGATTTAGAATGAGGAGTGCGAGGAGGCATTGAATAAAATCAAGCAATATTTACAAAGTCCGCCTTTACTTGTTCCTCCTGTATCAGGAAGACCTTTAATATTGTATTTGGCAGTAACTGAAACAACTATGGGGTGTGTATTGGGTCAGCATGATGAAACTAGAAGGAAAGAAAGGGTCATTTATTACCTTAGTAAGAAGTTCACCGAATGTGAGTCTAGATACATGGTGATAGAGAAACTCTATTGTGCATTGGTATGGGCGACAAAAAGATTACGACATTACATGTTGGATCACACCACTTTGTTGATTTCAAAAGTGGATCCACTAAGGTACATCTGTGACAAGCCCTATCTCTCAAGCTAAATTCCAAGGTCGCAAGTTTTGTTGTCAGAATATGACATAGTATATACGACAAGGAAAGCCGTGAAAGGGAGCGCCATTGCAGACCCCTTGGCTGATAATGCTGTGGAAGATTATGAGCCATTAGATTTTGATTTCCCTGATGAAAATGTATTATCAGTAGCGGGAGAAGAAAAGAAGATAGATTGGTGGACCATGTTTTTTGACGGAGCAGTAAATGTTTATGGCAATGGGGCCGGTACGGTGATCATCTCTCCTAACCAGAAACAATATCCAGTTTCAGTTAAATTGTATTTTGAATGTACCAACAATACTGCAGAATATGAGGCTTGTATCTTGGGTTTAGAAGCTGCATTAGAGTTGAAGATCAGAAAGATAGATGTATATGGGGACTCAATGTTGATTATCTGTCAGGTGAAAGGAGAGTGGCAAACAAAGGAAGAAAAATTGAGGTCGTACCAGGAATATCTATCCACACTGTTAGAAGAATTCGAAGAGATAAGGTTCACCCATCTAGGAAGAGAAGGGAACCATTTTGCGGATGCTTTGGCCACGTTAGCTGCTATGGCTACAATTGATCTCGGGCATAAGGTACATCCCGTACACATAGACATCAGAAATAACCCAGCTCATTGCTGCTCAGTTGAAGGAGAGGTAGATGGAAAGCCTTGGTACTACGATATCAAGAATTTGGTGCAAAATCAGGAATATCCAGTGGGAGCTTCGAAGATGGATAAGAAAACCCTAAGAAGGTTGGCCATGGATTTCTACCTGGACGGAGAGATTCTGTATAAAAGATCATTTGACGGAACTTTGCTAAGGTGTTTGAATGAGACAGATGCTAAAAATGCTTTACGGGAGGTGCATGAAGGGATTTGCTCAACTCATGCTAACGGGCATATGGTAGCAAGGAAGATACAAAGGGCCGGTTACTTCTGGATGACATTAGAAAAAGACTGCATCGACTATGTCAGGAAATGTCACAAGTGTTAGGTGCATAGTGATAAGGTCAATGCACCTCCAACTCCTCTGATTAACCTAGCATCTCCTTGGCCATTTGCGATGTGGGGGATTGATGTGATTGGACCCGTTAACCCAAAAGCCAGCAATGGGCATAGATTCATCCTCGTAGCTATTGACTACTTCACGAAATGGGTAAAAGTCAGTTCGTATGCTCATGTAACATAGAAAGTGGTGAAGAAGTTTATAGAAAAAGACTTGATTTGTCGCTATGGTCCACCAGAAAAGATAGTGACCGATAATGCACAGAATTTCAACAGCAAAATGATCGTGGAGCTTTGCACCAAGTGTAAAATCAAGCATTCAAATTCCTCACCATATAGGCCCAAGATGAATGGTGTCATGGAGCAGCCAACAAGAACATCAAGAAAATTATTCAGAAGATGGTAATCACTTACAAGGATTGACATGAGATGTTGCCATTCGCTCTCCATGCATATCGCACTGCCGTAAGGACCTCGATAGGAACTACTCCGTATGCTCTGGTATATGGAATGGAGGCGGTGATGCCTTTGGAAGTAGAAATACCTTCGTTGAGGGTGTTAATGGATTCGGGATTAGAAGAAGCTGAATGGGCCAAAGTAAGATATGAACAGTTAAACCTGATCAGTGAAAAGAGGTTGGTTGCAATCTGTCACCACCAACTTTACCAGAAGAGGATGGCCAAGGCATACGACAAGAAGGTTCGACCTCGCATGTTCCAAGAAGGAGATCTAGTGCTGAAGAAACTATTGGCTTTACCAGGAGAAGATCGAAGCAAATGGGCCCCAAATTATGAAGGTCCTTATATAGTGAAGAAGGCTTTCTCAGGAGGAGCTTTGAAGTTGTCCAGAATGGATGGAGAAGATCTAGCTAGACCTGTGAATTCTGATTCTGTAAAGAGATATTATGTCTAATGTGTTCAGCTTTCTCCTAAAATCAATAAAGCAAGTTTGGCCATGATTTCTTTGTGTAAAGAACCCCTTTTTCATTGCATGGATCTCACAGTGCGTAATTTGTTTATTTCCGAAAAAAAATCTTGAAAGAATCGGTTTTGTGCATGATTACAAGGAATATATCATAAAACGCTCAAAAATGAAATTTAAGCTCTTCCTAGTAAAGAGGTGACCCTTGTCCCTGATAGCATTGTCCATATGATGAAACCTTGTCCCTGATAGCATTTTGAATCGTATGGATAAATGGTTAGGTAATTATCTTCGTAATCACTCGCATGTTCCTTCCAAGATAAGAACAAGGTTTATCAATCCTAATAATGTGTGTTTTGAAATGAGGAAAGGCCATCTTTGTCATCCCTTCACTTTCTAAAGTTTTTATCCTTTGTAGTCCCCATTTGAGCCGAATTGAGTTTCTTCTTTATGAGAACCCGACTAAGACCACACCTTACACTGGGGCCAATAAGAGATCTTTGGTTAAGGATGAAAACAATGGTAGAAAAAAGGAAAGGGGTAAAGAATGGAAGCCCCAAAAATTGAGAAGAGGATAAGAAGAAAAAGGAGAAGGAATTAGAGCAAATTACGGGAAAAAATAAAATAAAACAATGAAAAGGGAGAGAAAGAGAAGAGGACTTAATATTTGAAAGTATAGAACCCCACAATTGGGGGCAGTCCCATAAAAAGAAAAAGAAAGAAGATGATGGTTTGATAATGCTTGAAGACTAAGAGGAGGATCCTTAAGCAGGCCTCTCCAAATGCAACCTATGAGTCAGTTTAAAAAAAAAAAGTGGTTTTAAGTCCTTAAACCCTCAAACACTGTTGAGCCTTAAAGCATCCTTTTCTTTCATATCCCATAGACGTAGCCTACATTACAAGCATTCAGAAGTCCTTTCTAATCAAGCGCACATAACTTGGGTTAATAAACTGTGGTCTCATAACTCACGGGATTTAACAAATGAGTGATAATCCACTTTTAGGAAACATTTCCCTTTTCTACACAGCCTCTTCACATAGATACAGATGCTTAAACCTTAAACAGAAGGCCACCTTGGATAAAAGCCTTGGCTTAAAGACAAACCGCATTCCAGAAACCAAAATAGGATTTGCTTAAAAGAGTTTTCGATGCATGTTTTGAAGGTTCCGGTTGTCATGTACAAATTCAAGTCTTTTGAAGGATTTTTTTGGAAACGATTTTGTTGCGTGTTGGAACGAAAACCAAAAAGCCTTTAATTCGAGAAAAACAAATTAAAGCACTGATAAGAGCATGTAAGAAGCAATGACAAATCATGCATTTTAGAAAAAGGGTCACCTAATGACAAGGTTGGGGATCTTCTTCCCTAGGATGAGATGGAAAGAAGAGACTCGATGGGAAAGGAATCCAGCATGCCATTTCGAGCACATGAACAAGGTCGTATCAAGAGAGAGTGTCAGAAATTGAAGGAAGTGATGGGACCTATGTTTCCAAAACAGGTAAGGATGCATGCATGGCATCCAACCACAAAGCATTGCATCAAACATTTTTGTTGACTTGGTTACAAAATAATAATAATAATAATAATTTGGGGACAAAGAAAGAATTGTTGATTTGGAGAACAACAAAGAATCATGGTTTTGACCCTGGAATGGGAGGAAGATGAGATACACCCTAACATTAGGGAAATCTCAAAGAAATAGGAAGATCAATGAAGAAGAATCTTCAATTCAAACCATATCATCTTGAAGAAGGAACATATTTTGGTTAAAGAAGATCGCCAGAAGGAATCTCAAGTTAACCACAACATGAAGATTTCAGTTATGGTTAAAGGGGATTGGCGAAGGGATCTCAGTTTAACCTAACTGGAAAGGATTTTGGTTCTGATTGAAGGGGATCGGCGAAGGAATCTCAGTTCAGTCTAACCACACAGACCTTGGTTATGGTTAAAGGGGATCGACGAAGGGATCTCAGTTTAACCTAACTGGAAAGGATTTTGTTTCTGATTGAAGGGGATCGACGAAGGGATCTCAGTTCAGTCTAACCACACAGACCTTGGTTATGGTTAAAGGGGATCGACGAAGGGATCTCAGTTTAACCTAACTGGAAAGGATTTTGTTTCTGATTGAAGGGGATCGTTGAAGGGATCTCAGTTCAGTCTAACTACACAGACTTTAGTTATGGTTAAAGGGGATCGGCGAAGGGATCTCAGTTTAACCTAACTGGAAAGGATTTTGGTTCTGATTGAAGGGGATCGGCGAAGGGATCTCAGTTCAGTCTAACCACACAGACCTTGGTTATGGTTAAAGGGGATCGGCGAAGGGATCTCAGTTTAACCTAATTGAAAAGGATTTTGGTTCTGGTTGAAGGGGATCGGCGAAGGGATCTCAGTTCAGTCTAACCGCACAGACTTTGGTTATGGTTAAATGGGATCGGCGAAGGGATCTTCGTTTAACCTAACTGCAAAGGATTTTGGTTATGGTTAAAGGAGATTGGCGAAGGGATCTCAGTTTAACCTAACTGCAAAGGATTTTGGTTATGGTTAAAAGGGATCGGCGAAGGGATCTCAGTTTAGCCTAGCCACACAAAGATTTTAGTTCTGGTTGAAGAGAATTGCTATAAATGCAGAGTTTCAGATCAACCAAGTTATGAGAAGATCAGTTTTGGAAGTTTACTTTTGTTTATCTTTACAAACTTACTTTGCAAAGTCCTTGCTTCGTAAGCATTGTAAAGAGGGGGCATCTGTTGTAACCCATTTTTGGGTCCCCACAATAAAATAAAATAAATAGCCAAAGGAGGTTAGAAAAATAACAGGGGGGGCAGAAGCACTCAGAAAATGGTCGGAAAATTGGTCAAGGAGGTTAAAAATACAAAGATTGGATTTTTGACATTATATTCTTGAAGGATGAGAGCCCTGTTGAGAAGGAAAATTTGAATTTTGAGGAGAAAAACCCAAATTTAGATATTTATGGACTTAATTGGATTTTTAATTGAATTTATATGGGATTTGATTGCAAGAAAAATTGATTTTTAAGTCAATTTGGGCTTTAATTAGAAGAAATTTAAGTTCTGGGGCCAAAATATATTTTTTAGGAATTTATTAGGTCAAATCAGGGGCTTAATTGCATACATTTTGAAGTTTAATTGGCCAATTAGGGACTTAATTGAGAAAATCCAAAACCAGGGACCAAATTGGAAGAGGTGCGTAAATGGAGGGGCTGCAAATTATTCGGTTCAGGGGCCTAATTGAAAAAAATTGAAAGTTTATTAATCAATTGAGGGCTCAATTGCCTAAATTAGAGACCAAGGACTAAAGTGAAAAACGCGGCCAACTATAGGGGCAGGGACCAAATTGGCAGGGATGCAATTGAAAAGAAAAAAAGATGATTAAGGGCTGATTTGAAAATTGGCGTGTTCTGGCGCCACATTTAAATGAAACGGCGTGTTTTCTCCAAAACGACGCCGTTTCATACTTAAAAAAAAAAAAAATTAAAGGCTGAACGGTGCCGTTTTGAACGGAACTGTTCCCCTTTCTTCCCCACCGAACATACAACAGGAAAGAAGGAAAAAGAATGCATTATTTAGTGTCACCGGTCCCTCTAGCCCACCGGCCAACCGGGGCCCCACGTCGTTGGACCACCGACCGAAGACATTGGCCGACCACCCACCGCACCGCCGAAACTGAGGGAGGCACGCTTGGACAGCCAAGCCCCGACCAGCCGCCACGTGACCCGCTCCTTGGCTCCACAGTGAAAAGCCACGCTCACTGGCTCTATAAATGGAGGAGGAACGGCAGAAAGAAAGGGGACCGAGAGAGAGAAACCGAGGAGGAGAGACCGAGAGAGAGAAACCGACCGAGTATAGAGAGAGAAACGACCGAAACCAAGAAACAGAAAAAAAAACCCAGGGATATCAACTGGGAATCTGAGAGAGAGAGAGAAGGAGAGAAGGAAGAAAAGGAACAGAAGGGGAACCGGCAGGAGGAAGAAGCCACCGATTGGCATCTCTACACAGCGGAAGCGCCGCTGCTGTTACTGGGTTTCACCGTCACCGCCATCGCAGCGCCACCGAGAACAGCCATCCGCATCACCGCCAGCTCAACCGGTCGAGATCACCGCCTCAGGTACTTAATTCATCTCCACTTAGCCATTGTTTTTTATCTCCTTGCCTGCAGAACATGCACTATGCACGTTCTGCATGCAAGGAGGAAATAATTAACCGGTTACTGTGCATAATAAAAAGTTTTTTATTTTGCGAGCTGGAACATCAGCCCAGCCCACGCGGTTGGGCTGAGTCCAGCCCCTTTTCGCTCTGGGCTGGAACATCAACCCAGCCCACGCGGTTGGGCTGAGTCCACCCCTTTCTTTGACTTCGGGCTGGAACATCAGCCCAGCCCATGCGGCTGGGCTGAGTCCAGCCTTGTGGCTGGGCCAATACAGGCAGGGCGTATTTGGGGTGCTAATACCTTCCCTTTAAGCAATCAGTCTCCGTACCCGATCTTTAAGACCAATTAGGGTTCTTAGTGACCAAAATAGTAGGTGGCGACTCTCATTCCATTTTTACCTCTAAGAGACAAAGAATTCCTTGTCTCACCATATTTTCCATGCCAGATAGACATACCACACCAATGATGAAATGGTTGGTGGTGGGCGATCGCCGCGACGCCGCACACGTGCGACAATGTGTTCTAACAAAATTTCTCCATTTTCTTGTATGATGTTATTAGGTTAAAGACACCGTGGAAGAGAGCATATATAAACTGAACAGAAGTAGAAGCACCAGTTCATTCATAAGTGGGAACCCGAAGAATCAGGATCAGCCTGTGTTAACCCTTAAGGATGTTGAGTCCCTATTCGCAACAGTGCCGTCCACTTTACCAGAAAGTGATGGAAAGCCAACTGAAAACCTAAGACATCTGCCCCCGTCCGTGGCTGCTGCTCTAGCAGCTGAGAGGAGACTGGAGAAAAATACAGCAGGAATTTCCGTGTGATAATCATTCTTTTCTTGAACACCAAACCTCAGAATGGAATTGCTGTTAAGCAATCTTCTGGCTATGTCATCACTTCCAACAGGCAGCTGTTGTTTCATCTTCAAAGGGGAGAGCGTCTCCCCGGTCCGTCATAGATTGTCAAACCAGAGGTTGCATAGTCGTCTATGATTTTTTTTATTTTTATTGGTGTATATATGAAGAATGCCATTTTTTAGCCCTCTGTCAGTTACAGAGAGTGATTTAACGAGGAATTCGTTGTAAATCAGCTCATTTAGCCATTATGTATACTCGCTGTGTAGGTTAAATAAAAATAACAGGACAAAGCTAAGAAGAGCTAGGTCCTCTTCTCCTTAGTCTCCAATGGCAAATATTAGACACCCCTTTCAATCTTTGCACCATCTTTCTTTGTCTACTTTTGTTCAAAAAACTGGATCGTCAATATTTCTTCTTTTTCCGTTTTGTATAGTTCAAAGAAACACATCCCAATAATCTTCATTAAAACAGAATTGTCTGTGCTGTGCTGAACAAAGATTTCTTCTTTAAACAGAATTGTCAAAGTCTTGTGCCTTCAAGAAACCTTATTCTCATGCCATCTCTCATTCGTGAAATGTCCATATCATATGGAGACCACTTGTATAGATGTTGCCAAAGACTTTCTTGTAAAAAATCGCGACTGCTGCTACCAGAAACCACATCCACTCTCGTAGAGCAATTTGCACGTAGTGTTTCTGTGGACATGCAAGGGCATGGCCTTGAGCTCATGGAAGCCCGTGCCTCATCTTCTCCACAAGTGTCTCACGTCAATTACAATATCTTCCATTGAATATATTGAATTAGTGATCAAATTGCTAGAAAAAAAAATACACCCACAAGTGTCTCACGTCATTTACAATATCTTCCATTGAAACCTAATTCTCATGCCATCTCTCATTCGTGAAATGTCCATAGCAAGACCCACTCTACCATCCAATGAATTTCCATCATTTCATTAGAAAATTCAAACCCAAAAAACACGATAACAATCTATTGGTTAGTGAAACTTTCACCGTGGAATCTTGTAGATCCATGTACTAAATTTGGAGTAAAGAAAGTATATATAGAGAAGGACCATGTGCTCCAATTTGCCTGTCTGTGATCTATTTGGACGGAATGTAGATTCAACAAATGAAAAACATATAGGTTATTAGTTTGAATTTCATAAATTTCATACGGAGACTACTTATATAGATATTGCCAATAACTTTCTCGTAAAGCAATTTGCACGTAGTGTTTGTGTGGACATGAGCTCATGGAAGCCCGTGCCTCATCCTCCCGTGTAGATCTTGAGGTGCCACCGGGTCCAGAATCCTCTGCCATAATATTTGTTTTTGTAATTTTATTTATTTATTTATTTATTTTAAATGAATATATTTTTAAGTAAAATTCATCAACTATATACTTCAAAACAAATCCTAACACGTGATATCATGATTTTGATTAATTTATTAGGTCCGATAATAATATAACAAAGCAAACCAATAACACATAAATATAGTTAAAGTTATGTTATTCATTTAGATTGCTATAAATTAAAAAATTAGATATAAAAATGAAAAGGGGAAGAAAATGTGTTCACATCGAGGTAAAGTATCATAACAAATATGTGTGATAAAAAATTAATTAGTATTTTTGTTTAGGATTCTTTAAGATAATTTAATTTTTTTATATAAAAAATATTAAAACAATTAATTAGTATTTAGGTTTAGGATACTTGAAGAATAATTTAAATATTTTTTTATAACAAATAAAACAAATTATAAAAATTATTAATTAGAATTTTTGTTTAGAAAACTTCAAGGATAATTTAATTTGTTTTTATAAAAAAATAGAAAACTATTATAAAAAAATTATTTAGGATATTTCAAATATAGTTTAAATGTTTTTTTATATATATAAAATATTAATTAGCATTTCTGTTTCGAATACTTGAAGGGTAATTGAAATATTTTTTTTATAACAAATAAAAAAATATATAAAAAAATTAATTAGAATTTATGTTTAGGATTATTCAAGGATAGTTTTAATTTTTTTATATAAAAAATAGGAAACATTTATAAAAAAAAATTATTTAGGATACTTCAAGTGTAATTTAAATATTTTTTTTATAAGAAATAAAAACATTATAAAAATAAAATTATAATCTATTCCCGTGGATTGATAGGAACTTCATAAAAATGGATGGATAGGAACTTCATTTTTCTGTTCCCATTATATATCTCTATTCCGTGGGAAAATTGGTGAGTCTCTCATCACATACACTTTTCCATTATCTTTTCAGTGGAAAATATGGAAATTATTGGTGAACTGGAAATTCCAAGTGTCTCACGTCATTATAGAGGATAAAATATTTTGTATAAAAAATACAATTAAATTTTACAGAGTATGTATCTAAGCAATTTGTGTTTGAAAATAATAATAAATTTTACAAAGTATGTATCTAAGTAGTTAATTTCAACTTAATTAGAGAAGAGATGTAATAATCAATGATATTAAAAACAATTCCAATATATCATGTTTTCCTGCCTATAAATACCTCTCCATGGAAGAGCCTAATCTAGTACCATAGCAAACCATATCCTATGTCTCTTGAAAAACACACCATGACGACGTCCTTACTAAACAAACCATTCTTCTCCTTCTTTCTCCACGTCTTGTTTTTGCTCCTTCACATATTCAACTCTTCTTCTTTCTTTGCTTTAGCTGAACACACTTCCTCCACAACTTCACATTTTGGTAATAATAATACAGAATCTGAGGCTCTTCTCCAATGGAAAACCAGTCTTGACAACCAAAACCAGTCTTGCATTAACTGGGTTGGAATCACCTGTGACAATTCTGGAAGCGTCACCAATTCGATACTTGAAAGTTTTGGTTTGAGAGGTACGCTTTATGGTTTAAACTTCTCATCCTTCCCCAATCTTTTATGTATGGACCTTGCTAATAATTCTCTTTCTGGAACCATCCCCCATGAAATTGGAAAATTAAGAAATTTATCTTTCCTTGGTCTTTCTATAAACCAATTATCTGGTCCCATCTCTTCTTCTATTGGAAACTTGACAAGCCTATCCATACTCTATCTTTGGGATAACAAACTCTCTGGTTCCATTCCTCAGGAAATTGAGTTGCTAGAGTCTCTCAATGAACTTGACTTGTCAATTAATTTTTTTAAAACCAGTAGAATCCCATTTTTCATTTGAAAATTAAGAAATTTATCTCTTCTTGGTCTTTCTATGAACCAACTCTCTGGTTTCATTCCTCAGGAAATTGGGTTGCTAGAGTCTCTCAATGAACTTGACTTGTCAGGTAATGTTTTAACCGGTAGAATCCCTTATTCCATTGGAAAATTAAAAAGTTTATCTTTATTTAGTCTTTCTATGAACCAACTATCTGGTCCCATCCCTTCTCCTATTGGTAACCTGACAATGCTCACTAAACTTGATCTAAGTCAAAATAATTTATCTGGATGTGTTCCTTCAGAAATAGGACAACCTAAATCGTTTGTGGACTTGATATTACATGAGAACAAATTTCACGGCCCATTGCCCTTAGAGATGAACAATCTCACCCATTTGAAGCTTTTGTCTTTGGGTAGCAATGAATTCACGGGTCATTTGCCACTAGAATTATGCCATGGAGGAGTATTGGAAAGCTTTACTGCTGCCTACAGCTATTTCTCAGGTTCAATCCCGAAAAGATTGAAAAACTATACTAGTTTATACCGAGTAAGACTTGATTGGAATCAATTAACAGGAAATATTTCTGAGGTTTTTGGGGTCTATCCACATCTGGATTATATTGATTTGAGTTACAATAATTTTTATAGTGAGCTTTCTTCAAAATGGGAAGATTGTCGTGACATGACAAGCCTTAAAATCTCAAACAATAATATTTATGTTGAGATACCAACAGAGCTTGGGAAGGCTGCTCAATTACGCTTGATTGATCTGTCATCAAATCAGTTAAAAGGAGCCATCCCAAAAGATTTAGGGAGTTTGAATTTGTTGTACAAGCTTCTTCTTAACAACAACTATCTTTCAGGTGTCATTCCCTTAGATATTAACATGCTTTCCAATCTTCAAATCCTTAATTTAGCATCTAATAATCTAAGTGGATTGATTCCAAAACAACTTGGGGAATGCTCGAATTTATTGTTGCTGAACCTCAGCGGTAATAAATTTAGAGAAAGCATTCCAGGTGAGATAGGCTTTCTACTTTCTCTTCGAGATCTTGATCTTAGCTGCAATTTCCTTACTCGAGAGATACCGAGGCGACTTGGGCAACTGCAAAGGTTGGAAACTCTGAATGTCTCTCACAACATGCTTTCTGGACGGATTCCGAGCACTTTCAAAGACATGTTAAGCTTAACAACTGTGGATATATCATCCAATAAGCTATCCTGATATCAAAGCCTTCCACAACGCTTCTTTTGAGGCATTAAGGGATAATATGGGTATATGTGGCAACAACAGTGGTCTCAAGCCGTGCAATCTTCCAAAAAGCAGCAAAACTGTTAAGAGAAAGAGCAAGAAACTTGTGGTTTTGATTGTACTCCCTCTTTTAGGAAGCTTGCTTTTAGTGTTTGTTGTGGTTGGAGCTTTACTCATTCTCTGCAAAAGAGCTAGGAAGAGAAACGCTGAGCCAAAAAATGAACAAGATCGAAACATATTCACGATATTGGGCCATGATGGGAAGAAGTTGTATGAGAATATCGTTGAAGCTACAGAGGAATTCAACTCCAACTACTGCATTGGCGAAGGAGGATATGGAACTGTTTATAAAGCAATGATGCCAACAGAACAGGTGGTTGCTGTGAAGAAACTTCACCGGTCACAAACAGAAAAGATGTCCGATTTTAAAGCTTTTGAAAAGGAAGTTTGCGTGTTGGCAAATATTCGACATCGAAATACTGTGAAAATGTACGGATTTTGCTCACATGCAAAGCATTCTTTTTTGGTTTATGAGTTCATTGAAAGAGGAAGCTTGAAAAAGATTATAACCAATGAGGAACAAGCAATTGAGTTCGATTGGATGAGAAGGCTAAACGTTGTGAAAGGGGTGGGTGGAGCTTTATCCTATCTACACCATTCTTGCTCTCCTCCGATCATTCATCGAGACATTACCAGCAATAATATCCTTCTGGACTTGGAATATGAAGCACACGTCTCCGACTTTGGCACAGCTAGACTGTTGATGCCTGACTCGTCCAATTGGACCTCATTTGCAGGTACTTTTGGATATACTACTCCAGGTGCGTAGCTTTATTTCAACATTAAGTTACTAATGTGTAATAGTGAAGATAATATATAGTGTTTTTTCAGCTTTTATTATAAAGTCTTTTCTTTTAGCTATTTGATAAAAAACCATGCATAATCATGTTTTTTTGGCAGAGCTAGCTTACACAATGAAGGTGACTGAAAAATGCGATGTCTATAGCTTCGGAGTGGTAACAATGGAGGTGATGACAAGAAGGCACCCAGGCGATCTCATTTCAGCACTCCTATCACCAGGATCTTCGTCATCATCGTGGATGCCACCGATTGCTCAACATACACTATTGAAGGATGTGTTAGACCACCGCATCTCGCTTCCTAAAAAAGAAGCAGCAGAGGGCGTTGTCCACATGATGAAAATTGCACTTGCATGCTTGCATCCCTATCCCCAATCCCGGCCTACAATGGAAAAAATTTCTTTTGAGCTTACAACCAAGTGGCCTCCATTGCTTAAGGCATTTTGCACAATAAGTTTGGGAGATCTCTTAATCTCATAGTGCTTAGCTACTTCTTTTTAATTATCAATTGGAACAATAAATTTTTGTAATATGAATTTTATCATCAAACTTTTTTTCTTTCAAATTATGTTGGCACTGTTTTATGCGTTAGAATTTGTTTTTCTTTGCATGAAGGGTTTGAGAATATTATTATTAAAAGAACAAAAAAAAAAAAACAAGAGCTTCAGTAGGCAAAATAATCAACAGTAAGAAGGTAGCAACATGACCCACTCTACCAACCAATGAATTTCCAACTTGATGTTGAATTTTCTAATGAAATAAATTTCCATCATTTCATTACAAAATTCAAACCCAAAAAACACGATAACAGTCTATTGTTTGGTCAAACTTTCATTGTGGAATCTTGTAGATAAAGGTACCCTCATTCCAAACTGTCGATAAAGGCTACCATTCAACCATGACGAGCAGGATTAGAATTAATTAGAATTTTTGTTTAAGATATTTCAAGAGTAGTTTAAATGTTTTTTTAAATAAAAATTTAATTAGAATTTTTTTTAAGATAGTTCAAGGATAGTCTAAATGTTTTTTTAAATAATAAAATACAAAATAATTATAAAAACAATTAATTAGGATTTGGTTTAAGGTACTTGAATGGTAGTTTAAATATTTTTTTATAACAAATAAAAATAATTACAAAACAAATTAATTAGGATTTCTTTTTAAGATACTTAAAAGATAGTTTAAATGTCTTTTATAAAAATAAAAAATATTTTAAAAAAATTAATTAGCATTTCTATTTAAAATACTTTAAGGGTAGTTTAAATGTTTTTTTATAACAAACAAAAACATTTATAAAAAAAAATTAATTAAGATTTTTATTTAGATTTATTCAAGGATAGTTTAAATTTGTTTATAAAAAAATAGAAAACATTTATAAAAAAATTTATTTAGGATACTACAAGTGTAGTTTAAATGTTTTTTTATAAAAACAAATATAAAAATTTAATTAGTATTTCTGTTTAGGATATTTGAAGGGTAGTTTCAATTTTTTTAATAAAAACTAAAAAAAATATAAAAAATTAATTAGTATTTTTATTTAGGATACTTCAAGGGTAATTTAAATGTATAAAAAAATTAATTAGTATTTTTGTTTAGAATACTGTAAGGATAGTTTAAATATTTTTTTTATATATAAAAAAAATAATTAGCATATTTATTTAAGATGAAAAAAATTATAAAAACCGGTATTTCTTAATAATTAGCATAATTCAAAAGACTCTTAATATTTTTTTAAAAAATTGATGTTAAATTGTTGTAGAACGCAGAACACTATACTAATAACAACTCCAGGACATACGCAGTGCCAATTATTTTAGAGAAGATTTGATAGGCCACTTCGAAGAGCTGTTTTTGTACGATTTTATTATTAGGTATTTCTTAATAATGTTTTTCCAACTCCTCCAATGTATTTCTTAAGACCTCTAGGAGAGAGGCATGAGGAGAAGGAAAAATCAGGGTCTAAAAGAATCTCTCTACATGGTTTGCAAACGTACTGTCAATGGTTGCTGATATGTGACATGCCATGGAATGGTTGCTGATATGTGACATGCCATGGAATGGTTTGCAGCTATGCTGCTGCTGCTGCTTCAGAGTTAAATTACGATCAAACAGCTTGATCGAGTTGTAAAGCCAAGAGGGTTTTGATCTCTCTCTGTCGTCTTTTCAGCCTTTTATTTTTCTAAAGTATTTGCGTACGGATTAACTTTTTCAATGCTACGCACAAGAAAAGAAAAAAAGAAACAGTTCAAATTTATTGGCAAAATACTAAACAGGAAACATGTAAAATGGTATTACTAGGTTATGTCATGGAAAATAAATTGGAAAATATTTTCTAGTATTTAGTTATGTTATGGAAAATGAACTGGAAAATAATTTATTAATGTTTTATTTTTTTCAAGTTTATTAAAATAATAAGGAACAATTCTTACAAATTAAAAAGTTAAATGAGAATGAAATTAAAAAAACATATAATTTCATAAATTATCTCAAATAAAATAAATAATAATCAAACTAATAGAGATCAAATCTAAAATATAAAAAAATTGAAAGATGAAAAAATGAAAATAATAATAATTAACATTTTATAAATTATTTCAAATAAAATAAGTAACAATCAAAAGAATAAGGATCAAATTTGATAGATAAAAAATTTAAATTAAAAAATGATAAGGAAAAAGCAAATAACAATTATAAAAATGAGGATCAAAATTAAATATAAAAATTAAATTCTAAGGGATGAAATTGAAAAACAAATATTCAAAACAAAATATATATAGCAATCAAAAGTTTGAGGATCAAATTTGATATAATAAGCAAATAACATGACATTTCTAAATTTTTCATAGCTTCTGGAAAATATTTTCCGCCAAAATAAAAGGAAAACACTTTTCTAGAAACCAAGTCAAATTTTTCTTTGATTGAAAAGTGTTTTCCGTTGACTGGAAAGTGTTTTCTGTTAACCAACTTTTATAATGACAGACAAACACAGAAAAGTCTAAAAAATAGTTTTTTAAAAACCACTTTCCGATAAATAAACAAACATAGCCTAATTAGAAACTCACATTTTCTCTGCCGTGAATCACCCCAACACACTTAACCTCATGATTCAAGAGGTACTTGCCGTCTCATTTCCTTTTGGCATATTTAGAGAGATTTAACTCTACTTACCTTTCACACCGCAATTTAGAAACTGAAATTAATGCATATGGGGGGGGGGGGGGAGACAAGCCAAAGTACATATAACAAGAAACAAAAGCGTTTAATTCTCAAATCATTGTCATGAATAATGCCGACAAGGACTCATCAATAAAGTGCAAAATTAAACAACATTATTCATATCGACTTTGTTCATGGATTTTCTCAGTAACCTTAAGAAGAAATCAGAAAGTTGATTCTTCTTCACTTCTCTTCAGTGTTTGCTTTCTCGAAAAAGGTGTTTTTAATCCAATCAAATGGCTGGAAATGAAACAATAAAAACTTTAAGGTTTCATGTTCATAAATTGAGGAAAAGAGACATGATCATGGACAAAACATAGTTTGCAAAAACATTTTCTTTCTGTTGGAGTAGAGAAAGCGCATTTGCTTATTGAAGGACCACTGTTGAGATATTTAACTTACCACATAATCAACAATAATGTTTGATAAACAATTTCTTAGGTTTAAATCAGCAGTTAAAGCACATTTCCATCCATAATCGTCAAAAAAAGTGAAACAAGAGCATCCCTATTTTATATGGGCAAGCAGACAATCAGATTAAAAACAACTATGCTCCATCGACATACACGAAACATTTCTAGATGGGTGTTTATCCAATTGTTGGTAAAGTTTACATTTTTCTCTCAATCCGTTTTTTTCTATAGCATATTATGGTATAGCTAATCACATGTAATGACAAATTACAGCAAAATTATTAAAAGCATAGATTAAGAAAGGATGTCTAATGCCTGAAAAGAATACACTAAAGCTTTTGTGTGTTCTCTTTTTATTATAGAATGTATAACATGTATATCTCTAAATAGAAAATTAATGTAGGATTATTCCAATATTGTAATCTCTATGGTTATTGTCGTGTTCTGCTCTACATATATAAATAGAAAAGGTTGGCTAAGGCCAACCAAGCTATTCTGTTACTCTCAACTTGGTATTAGAGCCTTAAATAAATTAAAACACCTCTTGTCCTCTCTGCAATGGATCCCTCCCAGCCGGTAGCCATCTCTCCCTCTGCAGCAGCACCGGTGGTGCCATGCTCCTCTCCTGTTGCAGCACCACCTTCTTTTTCAGCTTCAGTTCTGCAATGGCCACAACCTATAGATGTTGGCCATGCGCTCTTCAACCCCAATAATGCTCCTTTGCTGCCATCCTCTTCTGCTGAAGTCATTGCTGTTGGTGGGAGAAACCACTGGTGGTGGCTTTGAAACACTCAGAGGGGATAAAACACATTTGTGTGTACTAACTCAAGTGGCCTCTTTGCTCTCCAGTTGACTTCTTTGGCAAAACTGGATATGTGATGTTTGCTGAGGACACAACTTTCACAGACTTCATCTGGATGATTAATGTGAGGCAAACCTTTGACCATCTTCTTGCTTGCTAGCTTCTTCGGAATTGTGAAATTCAGATGTCCAAGCCTCAGGTGCCAAAGCCATTCTTCACTGTTGGTGATGGCGCTCAAACACCTTGCTGCATCATACTGGATGTTCAAAGGAAACATCCTATTCTTGTACATTTTCACGTAGGCCATTAATCTCCAATTATTGTCTCTAATTGTCAAATGACAATTCTTCGAGTAAAAATTATAGCCTCTCTCCATAAGTTGACCTAAGCTGATCAGGTTCTGCTTTATGGCTGGGACATAATACACATCGGCGATGTAGCTGGAATCGTCGTTCTTCAACTTGATTGGGATGCTGCCTTTACCTTTGAATGGAACCTTTGTGGTATCTCTAAAAGTAACTAGACCTTGCTTGGTGTCATCTAGATCACTAAATAACTCTCGGTAGCCACACATGTGATTGCTGGCTCCAGTATCTAGATACCATATATCCTCTTTATTCTCACCAAGTCCTTGTTGGACAAGTAATGCAGCTGCTTCTCTGTCATCCTTCTCTGCATAGTTGGCTTGCTCGCGTATCTCTAACGGAGCTTTTCTTCTGTATTCAGTGCTATAGTGCCCAAATTGATTGCAACTATAACACTGGATATTCCTCTTCTCACGGTTATTGTAACCGCCTCCTCTTCCTCTAGGAGTGAATGCTTGTTGTCCTCAACCTCCTCTGGTGGTGTTTCTACCACCTCTTCCTCTAAAGCTTGTATTCCAAGAACCTCTTTCTTGAAATCTTTGGAATCCTCCTCTGGATTGTTGACTTCCTGCTTGAGTGGTATATCCACTTGTTGAAGTCTCCCCTTGCTCATATCTGTCCTTGAGAGACAGCTTTGCTTGTAAGGCATGCTCAATGGCCTTATCTCCATTTCACTTTACAATCTTCTGCTCATGAGCTTGCAAGGAACTCATAAGCTCATCAACCGTCAACTTGTCCACTTCTTTGGACTCTTCAATTGCAACAACAACAAAATCGAATTTTGGATCTAGGGATCTCAAAATTTTCTCAGTAATTCGAGAGTCAATGATGGCTTCTCCATTTCTCCTCATCTGATTGACTATCACCATAATTCTTGTGTGATAATCAGAAATAGACTTTGAGGACTTCATTTGCAATAGTTCGAATTCACCTTGCAAAGATTGAAGACGAATCTTCTTGATTCTGTCAGCACCTTTGTATTTTTGTTGGAGAGCCTCCCATATGTCATGTGATGTTTCAGCAGAAGCTATGATCTCGAATGTATCTTCATCAAGACCTTGATAGATGATGGTCTTTGCTTTGTTGTCTTTCTTTATGTTGACTTTCAGGGCTTGCTTATGTGCCTCTTGTAGAGCATCTTCTGCTTCTGTGGACTCTGGTTCATCATAACCATGTTGTACAATATCCAAACACTCTTGTGAACCAAAGAATGCCTTTAATCTGATGCACCAACTATCATAGTTGTCTTTGGTCAGCTTCGGGATGAGTGTATGTGTACCTTTTGTAGTCATTTTGCTCTTTGAATGACTATATCACCTTTCTGCAAGCCGAATTTGACCAAATGGACACTGTAGATCGATTCGAAATGGTCCAAATAGTAGGGAACCGGTTTGGCTTTGTTGAAATCGGGTCAGAAAATGGGTGAACCGGTCAAAACACCAATTTTATACTGCGGGCGGTTCGTTGGGGTCGAACAGGGAATATTCGGGCGACTCTGCTGCGGCTGGGAAAATGGCTCGACTATGGCGCGCGTACAGTGCGGCTTGTCAGCTCGGCTTCGGACTCGGGTACGGCTCGGCTTGCGGCTCGGCTAGGACTCGGCGTAAATGGCTTGGCGCGGCTCAAATATGGCGCGCGTGTGACTCAGTCGTCGTCTACCTCTGGGCGCGTGGGCGTCTGTGCAGAATCTTCAGGAGGCGCGTGTGGCTCACCGCAGGCTCTGATCAGGCTGTTCTTTGCACCAGTGAGTTCGTCTGGAGGAGCTCTACATTGTGGAATGATCAAAACTTGTTTTTGACAACTTTGAAAATTCAGATATACCCCAAAACTCTTCTGTTTTCTGATGAACGGGGCTCTGATACCAATTATTGGTGGGAGAAATCATTGGTGGTGGCTTTGAAACACTCAGAGGGGATAAAACACAAAGTTTTATTACAAAAAACAAAAGCTTACAAATACAACATAACTCACAATACACACCCTCTATTTCTCTCTAATGTTTCTCTCTATTCTCTCCACACAATTTAACAGAAGCTGGGCACTCTATTTATACACAAAATCAAAATACAAAAATTCAAACTTTCCAAGTGTGAAGGTGGCTAGCGGCTGCAGGTGTGGAGGCGGCTGGCGGCTGGTCGGTGGGTGGTTGCCTTCCTTGACCTTCTGGATATTGAGTTTAATACTCAACAATTGCAGCTTCTGCTGTGGCAATAGTGTCCCTCTCCCACACTCATCAGGTCATCTCTCTTAAACTGACAAACACTAATTATTTGTATTGGCAAATATAGATGAAATTGTATCTTCTAGGCCAAAGAGTTTTCGGCTTTGTTGATGGTTCAAACTCCTACCCCTCTCCATATATTCTTGCTGGGAATTCACTGAAACATGTGATCTAAATGATGCAAAGAAACGAAAAGTAAGTGGTGAAGATTCAGATTTCACCATTGATGCTGGGAATTCACTGGACCTAGCAGAAAATTGTTCAGTTGGTAATAAAAAAGGCAACAATTATCATGACATGTCATCCACATCCTTCAGTACTCAATATTTGAGAACAGCGTGTGAGAACTTCAAACAGAAATACTTGTTTGTGTTTAGTTCAAAACTTTCTGCAGCTCAGCTAGACTTTTTAAAAGTCATACACACAGGCATGTTTCCTCCATAATGGAACATGATATAAACTTTCTCATAATGCAATGTTATGTCATAAATAGAGCCGTGTTTACATAAATTATCAGTATATCTGGATGTGGTTGTTTCATTGAATGTAGAGTTTACAACATGGCACATTTATATCTCACGACTACATATATTTGATCTAGAAATCCTTTTTTATTATTGAATAATCAGATAAACTATATAGATGTGTATAAAAATTAGCTCATGCAACACTAAACCTCCATGATTGGCCTCATGATGGATTATATTGCAGCCAATCCAAATCTGTATAATTAGCGAAAGTGAAGGGAACTGTATTTGTTTCAGTATAGATATATACAACTTCAAGAACCTCACCCTACTCACAAATTTCATTAGCAGAAACCTGTGCTCATTGGACTTCATCAAGATGTAGATGTTCTCTGTGTTTTTGGTCTGGAGGAATTATTTTATACCTGTTCTCACATTCTCTGCCCACAAACACTGCTCTGATTCGAGTTGGTTCCTACACAAATTAGACACTGATATAGGAGAAGCAAGTCTTTAACACCCTGCTTTTATGATCCCTTAAAGAATCCCACCTCAAACCCATTCCCCTTCAAAGAGAATAGGGATTCCCTTTCATGATTCAGTGTTTAGGATTCTAACTCAAACCCATGTTGTTTGCCATTGTCTACCAGGTTTTCTTGCATGCTAGTATTTTCTCACACAAAAATAGGCCCTAATCTGTTATTTTCTGGTAGTTGAACCCTCTGTCATCTATTTGGATGAGTGAGGTATTACTTAGTCATTTGAACCAGACTTTTCATTGGTCTGCAAGCAGAATGGCTGCTTTTCAGTATGTTCTAGTTTGCTGTGTCAAAGGTGAGTATAACATTGTTACGGTTTGTTGCTACCCATTTTTTTACCCATGTTTTTGATATATTTTTAAAAAATCCAAAAATAGAAAAAAACAAAGAAAATCCAAAAAAATATGTTTTTTTAACATATTTTCATCATTTTAGCATTTTCAACGTCGTCTAAAAAAGAATTTAAATTTTTAAGGGTCTTTCGAACGCGTTTGACTTTCACGCGTCATTTTTAAAATCAATGATTTTGCTCATCGAGTCGATGTTGATATTGCTCGTTTTCAAAAAAATACAAAAAAATAAGAAAAATCAAAATTTACAAAAAATAAAGAAGTTGAGTGATCAAGTTGAAAAACCTAGCAACTTTCACCTATAAATACTAGTTTTCTCAACACATTTAAGAGGGGGGCAATTTTGAAATATTAGAAAAATACAAAAAAACAACCTAACCCTAACCCTATCTCTACCAAGACAAGCCGCCCCCCCTCTGGTTTTAATTTTTTTTCTACAGCCGCCGGCCACAAACACAGCCAAACAAAGACAGCCCCGAACCCCTCCCTTTCGATTTTTTCTTCTTCCTCAGGCACCCGAACACCCCACCTCAACCGGACCTCCATTCCCATCACCATCACCGTTTCCCTTCATTTGGCTTCTCCATAGCCGACAGCAGCCCCTCACCTCCTCTCTCTTTACCCGATCTTCACTCATCAACCGGCCATAGACCAACAATAGCTCAGACCGCCGGCAACCTCTCCCATCTCCGCAGTAGGCGACAACAACAAAGACAACTAAAGTCGACGATCAGACCACCGTTTGTCCTCCCCTGACTGGACATCCATCCCATCGCCGGCGTAGATTCAGCGGCCACGGACGACAGCAACCGTCAGATCCTCCATCGGCAGAAGAGAAACAAACAGAAAAGGCAGAAGGCTGAGAACGGACACGAATGGAGAGTTGAAAAAAAAACCAGATCTAAAAAAGCTAACTACAACAGACTGCATGTGTTGCGTTTTTTGGTTGGTTTTGTAGGTCACCGCCGGTGAGGAAAGGAAGGAAGGATGAAGTCATTCCAGATCCACCAATCGCCTGGTTTTTCTTGCGGCGGCGTATGAATCCATGCACCGCCAGTGACGGTGGCGCGTGGAACAATGTGCCACCACAGTTCCAGCTTCTCCTGAAGTCGACCTGACACTGTTCCGGGCTGTTTTAGGCCATTTTTGTAATTTCCAAATTGTTTATTGTAATATTTGTTTAGTTTTGAGTATTTTTTGTAATTTGTATTTTGTAAATATCGAAGGAAGAAAGAAAAAAAAAGAAAAAAAAAGAAACACAAAAAATATAGTAAAAGTGAATGTGGGTGTTTGTATTTTGTTTTATTTATATATATATATATATATATATTTTTTTTTTAATGATAAAATTGAAAATATTAAAGAAGAATTTAATATTTTGATTGGATCACGGTTAAGAATTATTAACTTATACGTAAGTTATATTTCTAATTTCCGATGAAAAGACAATTATTAAAACTTCTTTAACACATTAAATTCACAAAGCAACTTACCTCAGGTAGGGTGCGTTAGGGGTGCTAATACCTTCCCTGACCACAACCAGTCCCTTACCCGCGAATCTCTGACAAGACCAGTACATCCGGTTTCCTAGTAGCCTTCAATAAATTACTAGGTGGCGACTCCCAACGAATTCAAAGCAAACGCAACAACGAGAAAAGATCACCAGCTGATGCCGCACGGATTTTGCGACGTGCGACAGAATGGCGACTCCACTGCGTAAGGTACTGTTTTTGACATTATTGGACTAAGCTTTGTGTATTTGATGTGTTTAATTTTTTGCATTTTTATCTTCTTGTTAATATTTTTTCCATGCATTTTTTTAGAATTGTCTCATGCATCACCTGTATTTATTTTGAAAAGCACACACAAGCTTCTAGGTTAGGTGGGGAACTAACGATCTGCCCTAAGACTATTGGTCAGGGTTCAGATGCGTGAAACACCCAACTCATATCTGAGTGCCTGCTTGGTAATAGTGGGTATACGTTCCTTAACTATTCCTTGCAATGCCCCCATACTGTCTTTACGAAGAACATCACTGGGCAGATATGAGACCCTTTTGAGACCAGATAGAAAACCTACCCATGTGCACATAATGAATAGAACTTGTCCTTAGGTTGTATGTGTTATCATTATTTGCATCAGGGCAAACCCTTCTTGAAGCATCTTGAACTCAAGACTTGTGGGTGACACATTGGTCGTCGCTCCGAAAATTTTCATTGTAGAGTTTGGGTAAAAATCACGATTCTTGTCCATCATACAAGAGTTACGACCATATTGTCACCCCTCGAAGGGCAAGTTCATCATATAGATTACATGTTCATACATTTGTCATGCATACAACGGAATAAAAAAGAGGTCCCCTACGAGTCTAGAACACCCGACTTTGAACATAAAAAACACGAAAGATGAAGAGTGTGTTCGTCGTAATGTCCATTTTCAAGAAGAGTTGGAGTTTCTGAAGACATGTGTGACTCGCCTCTAGCTTACTCGAGCAAATACTGAAAAATAACTCTAGGAAAGTTCCTTCCAACCGACCTATCATCTTTGTTCAAAAACCAACAATGACTCTGCCCGAAGAAATTGGGGGCAAACATTGGTCAAGAGCCTCAACACAATCATGTATTTCTGCAAAAGCTTTGGGGAAGGGAAGGCTGACCAAGGGAATTGCACCACTAGTGCATCATGGAGCCTATTCTTGTTCTAAAAAAAAAAAAAAAAAAAAAAACCTCTCTTTGATCATGCCTGCAAAACTTCTTGATTTTTATTTCAACCTATTCCAGTTTTTTGTTGGTAACTTGTCTTAAAATTCCACAACACTTTCCTTGTCAAATGAGCCTTTATTGTTAATAAGATCATGTGCTTATAACATACCTTCATTTTTTGTTGTTTCATGCAAATAACACATTGAGCATAACTGTTAAGCATGACACCATGACACCATCACACCAAGAATCTTTGGGTATGTTTCCCTTTCCTTCCAAAATTGTACATGATCACACATGTTCATAAGGCTTTTTGGGAATTCAAAGATTAGTACAAAAAAACAAAAATCATGTTGATGTTTGCCCAAAGCAAACGAGTTTTGGAAATTCAGGTGATTCCTTAGAAAGGTAACCATACACATAGAAAACCTAAAAAAAAAAAAAAAAACAAAAAGAACCCATGAAGTGACTCCGAAAGTTGAGTTTTATTTGAATGAATAATGAGAAATCACATTGTATACTCGCATGAAAGTAAAGCTTATCGATCCTAAGTGCATGAGTTTGAGATGAGGAAAGACTATTTTTATAATCATTTTCACAAGGCTAAAACATATCCTTTGTAGTCCCCTTTTGAGCCTAGTAATATTTTTTGGGAAATAACGTTGGCTAGGATCACACCCCATACTGGGGGCAAGTGCAATGACATAGAGAAAACCTTAATGATCGAAAGTGCCCAAGCAATACTAGGGGCCATGAAGAAAAACCCAAAGGACCCAAAAGTTTTGAGCAAAAAAAAAAACAATATGATGATGCTCAAAACCATATGAAGAAAACAAAAGCAAAGAGAAAAAGCCCAAACCCATCACTAGGGGGCACGATAGACAGTTTTGGAAAGACATTGAAATGACAAAAGGTCAGGAAACAAGCACAAGTGATCTCTAGATTTTGAAATCCCTTAAACACCTTTTGAGCCTACAAATATCCTTTTCTTCATAGCCAATAGCCCAAGCCTACATTACGTGCCTAATCAAGCCCTTTCTGATCAAAGGCAAGCAATCTGGATCGGTAGGCAGTGCTTTCTCATGCAAACCAAGTCATTATTCATGCAAATAAAATGAATGAATTGTGTATTCATCATTGTCTGATTTGTCCCCACACTCATGAACAAAATGGAACAGTAGAGCGTCGTCATAGGCATATTGTGGAAATAGGTCTTACTCTTTTAGGGCAATGTAAAACACCTTTTTGATTATGAAATTATGCTTTTGATACCTCTGTTTATCTTATAAATCGCATGCCTCTCCGTTTGATTGTTTATTTCAACGGTCTCCTGATTATCATTTTTTGCGTACCTTTGGGTGTCTTTGTTTTCCTTTTCTGCGTCTATATAATAATCATAAATTGGATTTTCGTTCCTCTCCATGTGTGTTTTTTGGATATAGTTCCTCACATCTTGGTTATCGATGTCTTGACATTGCATATCACCGTATTATTTATATTTCCCGTCATGTCCGCTTCCATGAACATGTGTTTCCATTTGATAATTCTGAACAGATTGCAAAGGTCTCCACCACAACCCCTACCCCACCCGCTATTGTCACCCTCCCAAATTTGTTAAACCACCCACCGCCACCCACTTTCACTAGCCACTGAAACAGCCCACAACACTCCGCTTTGCCACTCCAAAGAGCCACCCGACCACAGCCTCCACGTGCTTGTTTATCTAACCCTTATTGTCGCACGTCGGAAAATCCCATGCTTGTTTATCTAACCCTTATTGTCACATGTCGGCAATCGGCTGGCAATTTATGTCTCGTTGTTGTTTTTGCTTGAATTGGTTCGTTAGGAGTCGCCACCTAGTATTTAATTGAGGGTCGCTAGGAAACCCTGGTGGACTGGTCATGGTCAGAGATTCGCGGGTAAGGGACTGATTGTGGTTAGGGAAGGTATTAGCACCCCTAATGCACCCTACCTAAGGTAAGCTGCTCCGTGGACTTGATGTGTTAAAGAAGTTTTAAACATTTTGTCTTTTCATCGGATTTTAGAAATACAACTTCCGTACAAGTTTGTACTTCTACATCGTGATCCAATCAAAATATTAAATCCTTCTTTATTCCTGTAATTTTATCATAAAAAATTCACAAACAAAATACACACACCACATTCAAGCTTCGTGAGCTTGATGTAATTTTTAAAATAAAATTTTTAGCCCAATTCTATGGCTTTGATAAATCAGTTATTAATTCCCAGAATATATGTAAGAACATGTTCTTACATTTTCATGAAAAATACAACATGACTTTATCTATCCTTAGATATTTGTGCATGTAAAATTAAACACTTACTTCTTTTTGTCCTTTTTTATTTTTATAATTCAATAACATAAATAAATAAATAAATAAAACACCAACACACACACACACACTCTTTTTATTATTATTTTCTTTTTTTTTCTCTTTTTTTTTCTTTTACATTCACATTTACACAAAATACAAATTTAAAATAAATAAACAAAAATTACATTAAAATTACAATGAGATTTACAAAATAGTCCCTAAAAACTCCAGAAATTGCAGGGAAGGACATCTGCACCCGCAAGAACAGTGGCGGCGCGTCTTCCCACGCGCCCCGTCACTAGAAATGGACGGATCTGAGTCATTTTCTCCTCCTTTCCCCTTCAGCACCGGCGGTGGGGGTAACATCACCTGCAAAGAAGAAAAAAAACGCAATCCAGTTGGTTTTAATTTTTAATCTTGGTCACGGATCTGCTTTTCTTTCTCCGTTTTGGGATCTATTTTTAGGGCTTTGTTGTCTTCTCTGCTTTCGTTTTGGGGTCGCTGCGGTGGAGATGGGTAAAGGAGAAGCAGCCCCCGGGTCCTAGCTGGGAGGGGCAGCGGTCGTCTTCAACAGGAAAAGAGAAGCTTCGGCTGAGGCGAGAACACCTGGGAGGCGCCGGAGCTGCGGGTTGATTTGGGGAGAGGCTTGGCGATGGAGATGAGGGAGTGAGCCAAGAGAGAGGAATGTCCCAGCGACGCCCCTTGGCTCTCCGGTTCTCTTCTTTGCCAAAAAATAGGGGCGGCTGCTGTGTTTAGGGAGCCACCAGAGGAAAAGGGGAGTCTTGGTTGGGCAAGGGAAGGGGAAGGTCTGTGTCTGCTCTGGTTTGGGAGAAGAAAATGGTGAGCGGCGACCTGTTTTCTGGTTTTTCTTTGGGAGGGGGAGATGGTCGGCTTGGGGAACGGAGTGGCGGCTCCCCCTTTGTGAGGAGGAAGAAAAGTGAAGGTTTTGTTTTTAGGGTTTTCTCTGTTTTGTGCTACCCCTCTTTAATTGCAAAATTGCCCCCCTACAAAATGACCCCCCTTTTAGCTAGAGTTGTAGATGCTATTTATAGATGCTATTCGGGCTTCAAAATTGGTCCCTCAACTTTTATGTATGGCCCCTAATTTCAATCAATTCATTTGGTGAAAATTAAATTTGGTTTCTTAAAATTTCAATCTTTTCAATTAAGTCCAAATTAGGCTCCCAAACTTATTTTTTCACCAATTAAGCCCTCAATTAATTTGACCCATTTAAAGTATAATTAAGTCCTTGCACTTAATTAAATCCTTCAATTGGACTTAAATTAATTCTTAAACATAATTAAAATTTAATTTGGCCCATGATTAAATCAAATTGGCCCCTTAAAAATTTAATTATGTCATTGGACTTAATTTTTATGCACATTCGTCCAATAATCATTTAATTTGACCTTTGAATTTGCATTTAATTTGACCTTCGATGTTTGCCTATTTTTGCAGTCTTTTTTTTATCAGCTTTCTCCACATTGTCAGCCTTTATTTTATTTTTTGATTTTTATTTTGAAAAAAGGTGAATTTTGGGGAATAAGCCAAAATTGGGTTATGACAGTTGCCCCCCTCTTTACAATGCTTGTTGTAACCCATTTTTGGGTCCCCATGAAAAATAAAATAAATAGCCAAAAGAGTTTAGAAAAAATAACAGAAGGCAGAAGCGCTCAGGAAACAGTCAGAAAATTGGTCAAGAAATTCAAAAATACAAGGATTAAATTTTTGACAGTATATTCTTGAAGGATGAGAGCCCTATTGAGAAGGAAAATTTGAATTTTGAGGAGAAAAGCCCAAATTTGGATGTTTATGGACTTAATTGGATTTTTATGGACTTAATTGGATTTTTATGGACTTAATTGGATTTTTATATGAATTTATAAAGGATTTGATTGCAAGAAAAATTAATTTTTAAGTCAATTTGGGCTTTAATTTGAAGAAATTTAAGTTCTGGGGCCAAAATATATTTTTTAGGAATTTATTGGGTCAAATCAGGGGCTTAATTGAATAAATATTGAAGTTTAAGGGCCAATTAGGGATTTAATTAAGAAAATCCGAAACGAGGGACCAAATTGGAAGAGGCGCGTAAATGAAGGGGCTGCAAATATTTCGGTTCAGGGGCCTAATTGAAGAAATTGAAAGTTTATTAATCAATTGAGGGCTAAATTGCATAAATCAGAGACCAAGGAACAAAGTGAAAAAGGCGGCCAACAAGAGGGGCGGGGACCGAGTCCGAAGGACTGATTTGAAGTTTGACCCATTTAAATGAAATGGCGCGTTTTATCCAAAACGACGTCGTTTCATATATATATATATATATATAAAAAAAAAGGAAAGACGAAAACGGTGTCATTTTGAACAGAGGCAAAACCATTTTTTTTCGTTTTTTTTTCAAAATCTTCCCGCGCCTCTCTCTCTCCTCGCCCCCACCACCTTTAGCATTGGCCGACCAGCCGTTGCACCGCACTAACGATGGTCCCCCACGGTTCTGCCCCTATAAATAGAAGAGAAAACCGAAGGAAAAGAGAGAAAAAAAGGGACGAGAGGATAGAGAAGAGAGCCGAGAAGGAGGAGAGAGAGAGGGCACGAGAGAGAGAAGGGAATACTGGAACTAAACTGTAAATAAAAGAAAAAAAGGAAAAAAACCGAAGGGAGGAGAGAGAGAGGAGACCAAAGAGAGAGAGAAAACGAACACCGAAGAGAGAAGGAGTCGCAGCGCCGCCG